>ML276033.1:0-106732 GCA_005239495.1 Nicotiana undulata
GTTCGTTGTAGATGTCTTATCATTTCATTTTGAGTTTTCTAAGATAATATTATTATTATTTTTCTGTTGTGAAACAACTGAAGTGATTGGAAATGTTCAGTGAAGTTTTTGAGAGCTACTAGTGTTGGATGTTTCTTTTTATAAGGGTTGACACTAATGAATTCGAGAAAGGTTCAGTAGAGGTTGGAAGGTTAATTGGTTTTATTCTGTTATGTTGTTGTTACAAATGTCAAAGTGTTGTGTACGTTGGCTTGTCTAGCGGGTTCAACGTTAGACGCAGTCACGGCCTGAAAGGTGGAATTTCGGGTCGTGACAAATTGGAATTAATTTTATTTTTAATAGTTTAATAAAGAGATTGGATTTGTTAGTTAATGGACTTTAAAAATTGAAAAATTCCAAATGTGGAGCCCAAATTCGGATGAAAAGGGCCCAAATATGTGCAACCCAATCTCCACACTCTTCAAATCCGCCCCAAACCCGTACCCAAACTCACTGACCCGCCCCACTCCTTCTTTCAATCTCAGCCATTCACCCTCTTATATCCAACGACCAAAATTCCTCCCCACTTCCATATAAAAACTTAATATTTCCCAAACCCAATCAGCCGCCAACCTCCCTTCTGCCGTCGCTGGAAAACCTGACAGCGCCTCTTCTCTTCTAACAACTGCCGCCGCACACACTGCATCCTCTCAAAGAAACAACCACCAGTCGCCCACCCCTCATCTCCACCTTCATCCGCCACCACCAGCCCTTCTTCCTTGCACACGTAAAGAAAAACAAAAAAAAAAAAAACCTAAGAGCAAAAGAAGCCGCCGCCGGTCCACTTGCTCATTGCCGCTGTCGCCGGAAAACTCAAACGCGGCCACTCTCACTCATCTCCTTCTCAAATTTTCCACCACCAAGATCCATACTCCAATTCCATCCACCTCTGCCCGCCTCATTATCAAAACCATGGAGTTTGATTTTGGAGAGATCGATTCGTACTCAAATTTCAACAAATATGTTTGAGTCTTTGCTGAAATACAGTCCGGTTGAAGGTTGTAATTTTACTGATTGTTTGATTTTGGTGAGTTCTGTCCGCCGATTTAGATTCCGGATCACAAAATATATTCGAGGTCTATTCTTTCCCTCTATCTTATTAGTTTGCTAAATATGTTTTTTGGAAGTTTATTTAGTTTGTTTGTGTGATTTGAAATTTCTGCTGCGTATGAAATTGTTCTCTGCTACATAGAATTATCTTTGTTTGGAGTTTACATGGTTGGTTGCTGGGATTAGTTAAAGTAATTAAATAAATAACGTGGATGGTTTGAATTAAAAGTATTGTACTGGGTCGGGGGAGTGATACTGGATGAGATAAGAATCTGTTTAATTGGGGTTGAAACGTTTTTGAGTTTTGGTCGCAATTTACACATGAAAATTAAGTTTAATATCAATTTTAATTTTACGTTATAATTTTATCGTCGCTAGTAGCATGTTTAGGCCGACCACACTTGGGTAGGCAAGTTTTAGGTTTTCTTTCTTTTATTCGAGGTGAGTGGTCGTCCCCGTTAGTTTATATTTAGGGGAATGCCCCGAAGAGTTTGTATATATTTTTACCCGAGGTATGCCCCGAAGTATTTGTATTTGAAAGCCAATGATGGAACACTTTGAAAAAGCGTAGCATAGTATTTTTATTTTACTTCTATTTTTATTTTTTAGGTGGGGATGACCTCGAGCCTCTTTTGATTGTTTATTTTCTTTTGTGTTTTTATACCTCAATCTGAGTATTCTTTAAAGCCAACTTGATCATGTACGCAACCGTACTAGTTACGGGACTAGGGGAGTGCCTAACACATTCTACCCGAGTCAAATGAACCCCCTTACCTTGAATCTCTGGTGCGGACTTAGTTTGGAGTCTTAAGTGTTTTCAAGAAAAAAGTATTTCTAAAAACGGTGACCTGACACACCGAAATCAAATGTCTAGTGGCGACTCTGAGTTAATCCTTTTGAACACAAATATTTTGTCACTTTCAAAATTGAAAACCCTTTTTAAGCTTTACAAAATCTTTTTATTTATTTAAGAAGGTTTAGTTAAGTTTGTTTTAAAAAAAAAGGGTGTGATAACCTCGTCTATCGTAATCCGCCTGCAGTACCCAAAATCCCGTCGACTCTAGGAGTGCTCCAACTCACACAGCACAATGCGTCTATCCCCGTCCTCTTTCAACGGTTTATGGAAGTATGTCTGCCATCTTCTCCTAATAAGTGTCTCGTCCATCAACACTTTGCATCCTCGTCCTTGATGCACTTGACTTGATCTAAGTCACGGGCTTTCGTCTCCATCACCTTGGCCAAGCGGTACAACCTCTTGTCTCCACCTTTGCCCAAGAGCTCCTCGTACAAACTAGCAAACACTGCGTTCTTAGCTGTCGTAACTGCTAACTTTGCCTCTTTCTTTGCCTTTATGTAGCACTCCCAATAAGTCCTTTTTTCCTCCTCGTTTGTACTCTTTACTAGCTTCAAATAAGCAGTTTTCTTAGCTTCCACTTTACCTTAAACCTCTACGTTCAAAGTATTTGAATTTTGCACACAACATAATAGAAAATATTTGAATTTTATTTTAGGTAGCAAGTTGGAGCTAGAAATGGTACCCCGAACTTTGTAATATACCTCTGTGAGAAAACTGAAGAAATAAAGCTTCATCAATATTTTGGGATCCACTGTTAGCAAAAGGTAGAAAAAGGAAGAAAAACAATTCATGAAATCTGATAAACACAACCATTACCCTATTTTTTGAAATGGAACTAAAGTATCATACTAAGATATTTGAAATAACAAACTGTAATGACCCGACCGGTCGTTTTCAGATCTAGCGCGTCGTTCATCAGTTTGAGGTCAGGAGCAGCTTTGTTTCAGGTATTATGATCCGTAGGCGTGGTCGGAGTTGAATTTTGGGAAGTTCGGAGTCAAATTGGAAAGCAAATTCTCATTTCAGAAGCCTTAAGTTGGAAGAATCGACTAAGATTGGAATTTGGAGTAAACAACCTCGGAATCAGGATCTGAAGGTTCCAACAGGTTTGTATGATGATTTCGGACTAAGGCGTATGTCCGGATCGGGTTTTGGGTAACCCGGGAGCGTTTCAGCATATATTGTGAAAGTTAGCATTTTAGAAAGAGTTCATAAATATGAATTGGAAGGCATTTTAGTGTTATAGATGTCCGTTTGGGTTTCCGAGCCTGGGAATAGCTCTGTATGGTTATTCTGGAATTGGGAGCGCGACCGGAAGTGAATTCGGATGTCCGTAGGTCATTTTGAAGTCATTTGGCTAAAGATAGAAATTTTGAAGGTTTTTGAGAAATTCGATCGGACGTGGAAATTTTGATATCGGGGTTGGAATGAGATTCTGAAAGTTAGGGTAGGTCTGTAATGTCGAATATGACTTGTGTGCAAATTTGGGGTCAATCAAATGTGATTTGATGGGTTTCGGCATCGGATATAGAAGTTGGAAATTTCAAAGTTCATAAAGCTTGAATTTGAGTGTGATTCGTAGTTTCGGGTTGTTTGATGTGATTTGAGGCCTCGAGCAGGTTTGTATTATGTTTTGGAATAGGTTGGTGTGATTGGACGGGCTCCCGGGGGCCTCAGGTGGATTCCGGGTGGTTAACAGATCAAATTTGAATTGAAGAGGAGTTGAACTGCTGGTGTATGGTGCGACCGCACCTGCGAGAATTTGGATGCAGGTGCGGACCGCAAGAGCGACTTTGGCGCCGCAGATGCGAGAATTGGGCTGGCTTGGCTGGGGCCGCAGGTGCGATGGAATTTCCGCACCTGAGGAGGTCCAGATGCGGATAATTGGTTGCAGGTGCGGAGCCAGCTGGAGAAGAAGGGAGCCGTAGATGCGGGATATCGGGCGCGTATGCGTGAGAGGGAGACAACAGGTGCGGAATTCGGGCCTGGGCAGATTGTTTTTAAAGCGGGGATTTGCCATTTCTTCTCCTATTTTCTTTTGGTATGGGCGATTATGGGGAGCTTCAAGGGGAGATTTTCTTCAGGGATCACAAGGTAAGTTATTCCAACTCATTTCAAGTTAAACACATGGTTTAGGTTCGGATTTTAAGTGTAGCAAATTGTGAAAATTATGGAATTTGGACGAAAACCTAGAAATTGGTATTTTGGATTTTTACCACGAATTTGAGCATAAAAATTAGAATAAATTGTATATTTAAGCTAGTAAGACTATGGGTAGAGTTTATCTTTGAGAAATTTCAGAATCCGGCCACGTGGGCTCGAGGGCATTTTGGTCAACTTTTCGAGCGGAGTTGGGAACTTATATAATTTAAATTGTTACAAGTATTAGAGTGAATTTCTATTGGTTTGCCCGTTATTGGTGTAGTTTTGGGGTGTTGTGCATCAATTAAAATCGTCGGAAGCGCTTGGAAGCCGGTTATGGAATTTCGGAGAGTGGTAAGTCTCCTTTCTATCTTTGTGAGGGGGAATTGTCCCCATAGGTGAACTCATTAAATATGTGTGCTACTATTTGTGAGGGTTATGTACGCACGAGGTGACGGGACTCCGTGCATAGCTACTTGTCGCGCCCCCTTTTTCTATCGCACGGGTCAGGTACGGGGAGATCGGGTTAAGACATTACGGACAACTCCTTTAAAGGAAAAAAGGAAGAGTCGCCACCTAACGATTTTAGCGGTGCGTTAGGGCACCTAGAGTTGATAACTTGTAGACTAGTTTGCATTACCAGAGAACGGGTGAGGTCTTGATATTATCCCAAGGGGAAGGTGTTAGGCACCCCTCAGGATTCACAACTGTGAGTCCCAGCCAATAAGTTTTGTGAATTTGGACGGTGAGCAAGTAACAAATAAGGTTCACATATGAGGGGATTTAAAACAAGTATAAAAATCTTTAAAGGTTTTGAATGGAATAAACATTTGAAAAGAAATGTCCTAGGTTTAAAGTAATACGGATCACTTCAATGCAATACCCTGTATGTCACACCTCGAGGAGGCGGCTACACGTGGTATTAGCGCACCAGTCATCATATCCGTATTCTACCCTTCCCACCCCGTAGAGGTTATTTAAAGAGCGTGTTGGTCATGACTACTTAGTGCGTGCCATTACCCGTCCCATCCTATAAGTCCCGGAGGGTAATTGGGACTAGTATTCCTATCAAAGGCGGGGACTAGGTTGACTAAGGTGTAATAGACAGAATGCTAGGCGACAATGCAGAACAAGTAGAAAATCATGTATTGGGATCACATAGGACAAGTAATATGCTCACAGATCCCTCCTCAATTGAGCATGTAAGTGGCACGTCTCAAACGCAATTAAAGTCTCAAAAGGAGGTTTGAAAATAAGAGTTATTGAGTTGGAAAATCAGTAGGTTTCAATAGTTTAGTAAAAGGATATGTTCTAAAATTCAGTAGTGAAAGCAAAGGGTTCAATTAAGACTGAGCAACTCCAAAGGATAATTGATTTTCAGAAATGCAATAGTTTAGAGACAACAGTAAGAACTAAAAGTGCGTAGCAGTTTAAAGCTTTCAATGAAAGAGAAGAATAACTTTTAGAGAAATCAGTCATTTGAACATGAGTGCGTTTATTTGAAATTCAATAATCTAAAAGTGAGTACAAAAATCCAGTAGTTCATAGGACTTTATCACATTGTTTTAGAAAATGGTTTAACAAGTATTAAGAAATAGAACGATTTTATATAATGAAGTAACTCTGAAACACTTAACAGTTTGAAGATAGGATAGGAATCAGAAATCCTGAAGTCAGTAATGAGAAGTAAGGAAGCGCAAAATTTCAAAATTGTTTTTAAGAAAAGCATAGGAGTTTAGTAAAAATAGAGTGGATTCCAAGAAAGCAGAATAAAAATTTTGGAAATTCCAAAAGAGGCAGATTAAACCAACATAGTTGAAGTGATTTTAATTATGCATTTAGGCCTAAAGTTTTCCTAGGCGTCGTATATTTTCCTAAAGGTGAACATGCTTACTTTGATTCTAATTTTAAGAGGGATACATTTACAGAAGCGTTTCAAACTGTTAACCAGATTTTAGCGAGATTAAATAAACATGCTGATTAGGTGTTTCGACGATTGCAACTTGAACAAGTATGAAGCCCTAAATGACAGGATATCTAATGCACATAGGAATACCCAAAAAATGGTTTCTAAATGCTAATGATTATGAGTGCATGAACGATACATTATAGCTGCTTTTATTAGTCGATTATAATTACTAACTGTGAACAATAAGATGACACAAATATGCTTATGAGGACTGACAAGATTCATGATATATGTTACGCATGTCCTAAGCAGGATAGCTAATGCACATGTGGGAAATAGATCCTAAAGTCATGTTTTCTACCCATACTACGCTAAACATGCATAGTTCACTCCCATATTCACTATCTAGCCCCAATTATTTGTTTATAAATTATTACAAACCAAGAATAAATGAATTACAATAATTTGCTAAGAAAAAATAAGAAGCTATTCTATAGAGAGCCTTCAAACAGGCCTAACCTTCCAGCCTCACCCCTGTTGAGCCTCATAGCCTTACACGGCCTGGGTGCGACAAAGCTCTCAAAGGTCCTTATAAGGGCCCTGGCCAATACCAGCACCCAACGATCTATCAAAGTTGAGATTGGTGCAGTGTAGAGTACCCTTACCTCAGTGTCTCAAGGTTTAGAGGGAACTCACGGTCCCTAACCGCTGCACACACTGAGGGGGGTGGAACCTAAAGGTCTAGGAATTGTGAAAGTGCTTTTTGAAAAGGAGTTTTAAGTTTGTAAAGAAGTTTTGAAGTCACATAGTTTCAGGGAAACACATAAGGACTAATGTTAAAACATCAAAGAGTCCTAACTCAGTAGGATACCAAGGAACAATCACAAACAGGGAAAGGGGTTCAGGGGACAAATAAGGGTGGTGTTAATCAGTTTAGGTACATATTCAACACATTAGAGATACCAAATAATTCACAGCTGCTAAGCCAACATACATGAAATTATAAACAGACAGGAGGAATAAGAAACTATTGCAGCATAGACCATAGTAAACCACAGAAAATAATGCAGGATTAAGTTACTCTAGAAGAAGAAGAGAGATCATATAAGGAATTAAATATGCTAGTGACAGGGTAAGCAATAGAAACACAAATAGAAGCACAAAAGAAACACTAAGTAGATAAGCAAGAACTGATACATTGTATAGAGTACTAAAATGCTTAAATCAGAAACATACAGTTGAGTGGCAGATATAGCAAATGCAAGAAATAGCACAACAGTATAAGGACAAAGAGCAGCAAAAATAATAGCAGCAGAATGAGAGAGCAACAACAACAATGTGCAGAATAAGAGAGAGAGAGAGAGAGAGAGAGTAAAAACAGGGCACAAGAGCAATAAGGGACTACTCAGCCTTAGCTTTAAGCTGACTGAGTAGTCAGTAATAAATGCAAAGAACAAGTAGAGATGAAAGCACATAAGAGTTAAGAGTAGTGTTGCTTAGTGTTTAGTGTGAGAATTGCAGTGTATCGTGTGTGAATTCCAGTATGTGAAGCTCAGTCTGTGAAACTTAGTCTGAATTTTCGTGTCTTTGCAAAGAGAGAACACACGTCTTTATATAGTTTTGAAAATCGAATAACACATAGCAAATTATGGTAGTAGTAATCAATCAATATCAATCAAGATAATTGGACTCCTTTAATTAAGGGATTCTAATTCAAACGATATTGTCAAGATGAAATAAGGCAAGGAATCAGTCCAATAGGACCGATTCTCCCATTAATAGAACAAGGAAGTCCTGTAGTGCACAAATAGAGCCAAATACATAGTGAGTTAATTAAGGCATGTTGTAGTAATATCACATTAGGGAATAAAATAGGGTACCGGCTTGAAAATCAATTAAGAAGACTGGAAATCACTGGAAATCCGGAGAAAATAAATGAAAGCATCACATACACATGGAAAGGATTTCCAAAATTGGTGCAGTATTCTAAGAGGAAAATATACAATTTTTCATTTAAGGAAAATATCACATAGATATAACAGGAATTCAGAATTGGTACAACATTGTAAAAGGAAAGTGCACAATTGTGTTACTTAAGGAAAATATTACGAAAATCAGTGTACGATCAGCAAGTAAAGAAATTAGTGAGACAAATGGTTAAATTTAATAAGTATTTAAGCAAAAATACTGCTAGATATAATAGGCGTTCATAGAACAGCAGGAAAATCAAAGACTATAGCAATGAGCCGAAAAAGAACAAACGAGCGCACATAACAAAATCGACCTAGGGTATTAGGGTGTCAACAATAACAGTTCGAACAACAATAACTCATGAAATAATCACTTAAACAAGGTACAACTAACTAAAAATCAAGAAGAAATCCTTTTGAAGACGGGTTTAAGAACCCTAATGTTGAAATCATTAAAAGAACCAGTTTTTCCGGAGAAAACCATGAAAAATATCATAATAATGTAAGCATGTAAGAAGATATTAAGAAATAAATCAAAATCCATGTGATTAGGGTTTCGTGAAAACCAGTAAAAGAGGGCAAATTCTCAGAGACGACGTGGATGAGGCTGGAAACCATGAAAACTTACTCAGATGGTCGAGATTTGTCCGGAAAGTGGCGAGAGGCTCAACGGAGGCAAGCAGACTGCTCCAGGCCCATCTTGAAGGACTCAGGGCGTCACTGAGCGAGTGAGAGGTGAGTAGATGACCCAGAGGCAGTGAGAAACCATGGATTCCGGTGAGAGAGCCGTCCGGAGAGGGGAACAGACTTCCATCGGAGGGGGAAGCCTCTAGAGAGCACTGAGAGAGATAGAGTTATGAGAGAAGAAATGTCGCGAAGGAAATGAACCGTTGGGGGAGGGGTTAGGTTAAAAGATATTTATGGTATGGGTTGATTTGGACCGTTGATCATATTTGATCAACGACTCAGATTAAGCCTGGGGTTGGGCCGGGTAGGATTTAATTGGGCTGGGTAGTTTTAATTAATATCTGGGTTGGGTAATTGGGTTTAGGATTTAGGCTCAATTGTGCTAGTTTTTAAATAAAATAGGCTAGTTGTTAAATACCCAATAAAAATAGGAAATTAATTAATGAAAATACTTAATAAATTAAAAAGATGAAATTAAGTTAAAAATAAGTAAAATTATAATATTTAAACAATATAAAAATGTAAGAAACATGAATTTCGAATTTAAAGGTATATAATGCTAATTAGGCCATAATTGCAAAAATGATTGTAATTGAAATTAAATAGTACTCAATTGGCCAATTTATGAAATAGTTGAATTTTAATAAATAAACAGTAATAATAAACGACATATTAAATTGGAGAATATTTTGGGATTTATTTAGAGCATGATTTTTGAATTATTTATACGAAATACTGAATAAATATGGAAATAATTAAGATAAAAATATGTAAAAATAAGGAAAAATACTCATTATTGCTAAGAATGATTTTGAAAGCATATATACAAGTTTGGAAAATAATTTGAGGAACAATTGGGTATCAACAGCTGCCTATCTTTACCCGGGAAGAAAGAGTTATCGGGTAAAGATATGATGGCCAATTTTGACCTGAGATGAAGCTGCGGGATAGAATTCGACCGCACCCTGGTTTCTGAGCTGCCTACATATCCCTGGTTTTTAAGGAATCAGGACGTATGTAGTTCCGGAATCATCGGCGAAATTTACCGACGATGTTTTACAAGAACGGACACAAGGTGCATGGTGGGGGTAAGAATACAAAGATCTTTCGGGGTTGTGTCGAAGAACTGGAGCGATCCGCTCCTACCTGGTTGGCGTTTCCGGCCGGGTTACCTGCAAATAAAGAACGAACATATATTGTGCATAATATAAACATGATGCAAGTTCCCGTAGGACTATGGA
Organism: Nicotiana undulata; assembly: GCA_005239495.1. Lineage (NCBI taxonomy): Eukaryota > Viridiplantae > Streptophyta > Magnoliopsida > Solanales > Solanaceae > Nicotiana > Nicotiana undulata. The sequence goes on from ML276033.1 coordinate 9,895, forward strand.
TGCTGCCTTCAGACAATTAGGATGATGTCCTTAGACCATGATGTCCTGGGCCATAAATCGCTTGGTGCGTGATTCGCAGGCTATGAAATGATGTTCTCGGGCCATGAGGATGGTGCCTCTGAACGATGATTCCTTTGAATAATGATATGCAAGTTGGATATAAGAGATCCGCAGGATATGAAGTGATGTTCTCGGGCCATGAGGATGGTGCCTCCGAACGATGATGCCTTTGGACAAGTTGGTGATATTTCAGCCCATGAAGAATGCAATAGCATGATGCTAACAAGACAGAGCTTAGTCTTGCGATTTGCGAAAAGGAAAGAGGGGCAGAACATAGTCCGAAAGAAAGCATAGATAAATATCGTTGCGAAAGGTAATTGTTCTGAAAAAATAGATAGGAGCTGTGCGTAGTGAAGTAAAATGCTGATAGAGGTAGCGTAGGACCTCGAAAGGCAGAATGATAGCCTTATGCAAGGAGAAAAATGCAGTGGGAGACAACGCTTAGTCTCAGAAGCCAGAATAGTAGCCCTATGCAGTGTGAGGAATGCAGAGAGACAATGCTTAGTCTTGGAAGGCAGAGAGGTAGCCTCATGCAAATTGAGTAAAATGCAGTGGGAGACAGTGCTTAGCTCGGAAGGCAGAAAGGTAGCCTTATGCAAGTGGAGGTAGAGCTTAACCTCATGCAGATGGAGACAAAGCTTAGTCTCGGAAGGCAGAATAGTAGCCTTATGCAGTGTGAGGAATGCAGAGAGACAGTTCTTAGTCTCGGAAGGCAGAGAGGTAGCCTCATGCAAATGGAGTAAAATGCAGTGGGAGACAGTACTTAGTCTCGGAAGGCAGAAAGGTAGCCTTATGCAAGTGGAGGTAGAGCTTAACCTCATGCAGATGGAGACAGAGCTTAGTCTCGGAAGGCACAATATCAGCCTTATGCAAATGGAGGTAGAGCTTAACCTCATGCAGATGGAGACCAAGCTTAGTCTCGGAAGGCAGAATATTAGCCTTATGTAAATGCGAGAAATATAATGCAGGGAGACAATGCTTAGTCTCGGAAGGCAGAATATTAGCCTTATGCAGTGCAAGAAATAAAATGCAGGGAGGCAGTGCTTAGTCTCGGAAAGCAGAATGATAGCCTTATGCAATGATTCGAGTGTGGGAAGATAAAACGACAGTAAGAGTTCTTAGCTGATGATAAATTATGGCGATATTGCGAATATAGAACTGCTTGCGGTGATAGTAAATGTTGGCAATGCGGGACGGGTTTGAGAATGTCTTGAGATGTCTTGCGAAGATAAAAAGATATTTTGGGCTTACGCTATCTTTATGCCTGCGTCAAAAGAAAAATCGTGAGTTCTTAAAGGGGAAGTTTAGTTCGTATCCCCCACTGGCTTGATCCGGCCTGCCTGCTTGATGATGATGACTTTGTTTGTACCGCAAGGGTAGCGTTGCTAAAACAAACTGCTTTTTGAGAAAAAATAAATATGTATGGTTTTATAAAATATGATATGATATATAGAAAGCATAGTTTTCTTTGGATGAACCGACGACCGTGACGCGGTTCAAGACATTGCAACCTCTATCGCGACGGAGATTTGAGATTTCCTCCTCAACCTTTGCCCCAGTTTGATGGGTGAAGGCTTCTGGCTGTTACTGGTGCGGTGCTCGCCTGAACTTGCTTCGGAATTTTGAGGTCCCTCCTCAAAGTTCTGCCCTAGTTTCCATTCGTGGGGAAAATGAAATTTTATTAGAATGTGACCGAACCCATAGGGCTGCCTACGTATCCCCTCTTAAATGGGAATCAGGTCAGGCGTAGTTCATTTTACAACATTTGATAGAAGCATAACAATTACACATAGTAGCGCTTGACTGCATCTGAATTGATTGGTTTAGGCCAAACTTCTCCATCCATTTCCTCCAGTATGAGTGCTCTTCCTGTTAGCACTCGGTGAACCATGTACGGGCCTTGCCAATTGGGAGAGAATTTCCCTTTTGCTTCATCTTGATGAGGAAATATTTTCTTTAACACCAACTGCCCCGGTGTGAATCGTCTTGGTTTGACTTTCTTGTTGAAGGCTCTGGTCATTCTATTATGATATAGCTGACCATGACAAACCGCGTTCATTCTCTTTCCGTCTATGAGGGCCAACTGCTCATAACGACTTCCTACCCATTCTGCGTTGCTGAGTTCAGCTTCTTGTATACTTCTCAGGGATGGAATTTCAACCTCAGTAGGAATGACATCTTCTGTGCCGTATACCAACATATAAGGAGTTGCCCCGGTTGATGTGCGAACCGTGGTGCGATACCCCAACAGAGCGAATGATAACTTCTCATGCCATTGCTTGTGCTTTTCTATCATCTTTCTTAATATCTTCTTGATGTTCTTGTTGGCAGCCTCGACGACTCCGTTCATTTGAGGTCTGTATGCTGTAGAATTCTTGTGCTTGATCTTGAAGGTCACACACGTTACTTTCATGAAATCACTGTTGAGATTGGAACCATTATCGGTGATGATTGACTCTGGCACTCCAAACCGACAAACAATGCGATCGCGGACAAAGTCGGCTACAACTTTCTTAGTAACTGCTTTGTAGGATGCGACTTCGACCCATTTGGTGAAATATTCAATGGCAACCAGAATGAACTTGTGTCCGTTGGAGGCAGCATGCTCGATTGGTCCAATAACATCCATGCCCCAAGCGGCGAACGGATAGGGTGAGCTTGTTGCATTAAGTTCGCTGGGAGGTACCTTTATCATATCCCCATGTATTTGACACCGATGGCATTTGCGGACATACTGGATGCAGTCTGTTTCCATGGTCATCCAGAAATAGCCAGCCCGAAGAATCTTCTTTCCTAGAACAAACCCGTTCATATGAGGACCGCATGTACCAACATGTATTTCCTCCAACAGCTTCGTTGCTTCCTTTTCTTCGACACATCTTAGCAAATCCAGATCGGGAGTCCTCCTATATAGGATTCCTCCGCTGTGAAAGAAGTTGTTAGATAATCTTCGTAGAGTGCGCTTTTGAGTAGCGTTTGCAAGCTCTGGGTACTCTCCCTTTGCCAAGTACTCCTTAATATCATGAAACCAAGGCTTTCCATCTGCTTCTTCTTCAATGTGGGCACAGTAAGCCGACTGAGTGTGAATCCCTACCGGGATAGGATCAATGAAATTCTTATCTAGATGTTCGATCATAGATGACAAGGTAGCCAGAGCATCCGCAAACTCATTCTGGATTCTGGGGACGTGCCGGAATTCTACCTTAGTGAACCTCTTTCTCAATTCCTGCACACGATGTAGGTATGGCAGTATTTTGGAATTCTTGGTCGCCCATTCTCCTTGATCTTGGTGTATCAATAAGTCTGAATCACCAATCACTAATAATTCTTGAACATTCATGTCGATGGCCAAGTTGAGCCCAAGGATGCATGCCTCGTATTCAGCCATATTGTTGGTGCAGGGGAACCTGAGTTTGGCGGATACCGGGTAGTGCTGACCAATTTCTGAAATTAAGACTGCTCCAATACCCACGCCTTTGAAGTTTGCAGCCCCATCAAAGAACATCCTCCAACCGTCGTAGGATTCTGCAATGTCCTCTCCTATGAATGATACCTCCTCATCAAGGAAATACGTTTTTAAAAGTTCTTATTCTCCGTCCACAGGATTCTCAGCAAGATGATCGGCTAATGCTTGTCCCTTGACTGCCTTCTGAGTTACGTAAATGATGTCGAACTCACTTAACAGAATCTGCCATTTAGCCAGCTTGCCAGTGGGCATAGGTTTCTGAAAGATATACTTGAGCGGATCCATCCTCGATATGAGGTACATTGTGTAGGCACAGAAATAATGCCTCAGCTTCTGTGCAACCCAAGCAAAAGCACAACAGGTGCGCTCTAATAGAGAATACCGGGCCTCATACAGGGTGAACTTCTTGCTGAGATAGTAAATTGCTTGCTCCTTCCTTCCTGTTTAATCATGTTTCCCGAGAACGCAAACTGAAAGCTCCGTCTAATACCGCCAAGTAAAGTAATAGGGGTTTACCCGGCTCTGGGGGTACCAAGACCGGTGGTGTTGAGAGGTACTCTTTGATTCTGTTGAAGGCCTTTTGACAATAACTAGTCCATTTGGTGGCAACATCCTTTCTCAACATCTTGAAAATTGGTTCACAAATGACGGTGGACTGGGATATGAACCGGCTGATATAATTGAGCCGTCCCAGGAAGCTCGTAACATCATTTTTGTTCTTTGGTGACGGCAGTTCTTGGATTGCTTTGACCTTTGAAGGATCTAGCTCTATTCCTCGACGACTGACAATGAACCCTAGCAGCTTGCCGGCAGGAACCCCGAACGCACATTTTGCGGGGTTTAGCTTCAGATTATATTTCCTTAACCTGTTGAAAAACTTTCTCAAATCTTCCATGTGATCAGCATCTTTCTTTGATTTGATGATGACGCCGTCCACATATACTTCGATTTCCTTGTGAATCATATAATGGAATATAGTAGTCATGGCTCTCATGTAAGTGGCCCCTGCATTCTTCAGACCGAATGACATCATTTTGTAGCAATACACCCCCCACAGAGTAATGAATACCGTTTTCTCAGCATCTTCCTCGTCCATCCAAATCTGATGGTAACCAGCAAAACAATCTACAAAAGACTGCAGTTTGTGCTTGGCACAGTTATCAATTAAGATGTGTATATTTGGTAGGGGGAAGTCGTCTTTCGGACTGGCCCGGTTGAGATCCCGGTAGTCGACGCAGACTCTGACCTTCCCGTCTTTCTTTGGTACAGGCACAATGTTGGCTAACCATGTAGGATATTCGACTACTCGGAGAACCCCGGCGTTGATCTGCTTAGTGACCTCTTCTTTGATTTTCAAGCTCATGTCTGGTTTGAAATTCCCGAGCTTTTGCTTTACTGGTGGGCATGTCAGATTGGTTGGCAGCTTGTGGGCCACAATATATGTACTGAGATCAGTCATGTCATCATATGACCAGGAGAATATGCCCTCATATTCTCTTAAGAATTTCGTATATTCCTTCTTTTCTGACGGCGATAGATGAATGCTGATGCGTGTTTCTTTGACGTTCTCTGTGTTTACCAGGTTGACGACCTCAGTCTCATCCAAGTTAGACTTAGGTCTATTCTCAAAGTTCTCGACTTCTTTAATAATATCCTCAGGTATATCATCCTCATCTGACTCTGAATCCGTTTGTTGCGTTGTCTCGTTGCATGTCACAATCGTCGGTTCATCAAGATGATTAATAGTAATGCTGTGTAAAATAAAGTAATGGGGAGGAAAACAATAACAAATAAATATAAGTAAATGTAAGATTTGTAAAGAAATTGGAAATGCTTTGATAAATTGAGTAATTGTTTGAACATAAGAGCTATTTTCTTGCAGAAATTAAAAATGCGAAAAGGAAGGAAATGCTCTAATTAAAGTAACTGTAAATAATGTTTGTTTGTTAGCCTTGCTACCCCGAAGCTCGACGGGCTTTGGTTGTCCTGACATACCAATTGTTGAGACGTGATTCCTTGCTCATGACTTGTATAGAAGGGCCTTCCTCCCCATCCTCCTCAAAGATGACACAACAGTCCATATCCTCATCATCCAGAAATAGATCCCTCATGGCTGCTAGCGCTTTTTCTTCGTCTGTACCATATATGACGTCAGCTGGCTGGAAAGTCTGCTCTATGCGAGGTATTGGCTGCTCCAATGGGTAGTAGGGGCTGCGCCATGGTGGCGACCAGTACTTGAACTCCTTCCAAGTGTACTCATACCCTAGACCAAAGGTAGTACCATGCTTCTTGAGTGTTATAGGCTTTGTTATTCCTTGAAGATGCTTACCGAGCCCTTTACCCGGCTCGTACCCTTGCCAGTTCAGTATGCTTTCGGTCTTACTGCCCCACCATTTGCCTTTGTCAATAGCGTTGACACGATCTATGTTATGATAGATTTCTCCGCCCAACTTTCTCCTTCCATCGATGACCGAAAAGGTCTGGCGACCGTAGATATGGTTGCTACCGTCGCCATGAACGATTACCTCTTGATGGTTCCATTCGAACTTCACAACTTGGTGTAAGGTTGATGCCACGGCCCCAGCCACGTGGATCCAAGGTCGTCCCAATAGTAAGTTGTAGGATGCAGGCACATCTATCACTTGGAAGTCTACATCAAACCAATTCGGTCCCATCTGCAAGCACAAAGTGATTTCTCCCATGGTAGATCTCTGCGAACCATCGAAGGCCTTTACGTTGATCTCTCCGTCCTTTATCTCATGTAGACTTTTTCCCAATCTCTTGAGCGTGACCAGCATCCAAATGTTGAGGCTGGAACCCCTATTAATTAGGATCCTTGTGATGAAATGATCCTCGCATTGCACAGTGATGTGTAGTGCTCTATTGTGCCCTAGCCCCTCAGGCGGTAGCTCATCTTCATGGAAAGTGGTCTTATGGCTCTCCAGCACTTGGCCTACCATGTTGGCCATTTCCCCGCTGGTGATATTATCAGGCACGTATGCTTCACTCAACACCCTTAGCAAAGCATTCCTATAATTTTCAGAATTTTGTAACAGGGAGAGGATGGATATCTGAGCTGGTGTCTTGTTAAATTGGTCGAGGACCGAATACTCCTTAGCTTGTATCTTTCTCCATTGATCATCAGAACCTATTTCAATGATGGGAGGACGATTGTTGGCCGGCTTGCTATATTCGGCCAAGTGATCAGGGGTATAAACTCTGCCAGTTCTCATCAGACCCTGTGCAGCGATAGCTTCCTCAGACTTGCCTTTGCGTTTCCTCCTTGCTTCAGCGGTATAGTCCCATGGAATGGCGTCTGAATAAAAAGGTGTCGTCGTTAACATTGCCACAGGAATAGGTGAGGTCATTCTTATTCCTGCTGGAGTATATGTTATAGATGGCCGGATTGCAACTTCGAGCGACCGCGCAAACTCGACTTCGATCGGCCTTGAGGATTTTCCTTTGGCGGGTGGTCTCGATTCAAACTCAAGTGGAATCGACACATTTACCTCAACTTCTTCAGATGGCTGCATCTGGACCACGATCAGATTAAGAGTAATCGCAGGCTTCTATGGATCACCATCGACAATTAGCCCAATCGATCCCTCAGGATCCCAGTCATCATCAACCTTAATCATGTGGACACCACCCTTATGGTCAGGCAGCGGATTATTGCGAACATTAGGAGCAGGTTCTTTGGCTACAATGATCTTGTTATCTATGAGGGTTTGTATCTTGTCTTTCAAGGAATGGCATTCCTCGATGGTGTGTCCCTTCATGCCGGAGTGGTAAGCACAAGTTTTGTTTGGGTTGACCCACTAAGAAGGGTTCTCAGGGGTAACAACGGGGATGGGTGTGACATAACCGTCGGCTTTAATCTTTTCATATAATTGGTCAATGGGTTCAGCTATGGCAGTGTACTCTTTTGGTGGACGACGGTCGAAATTTGGGCGAGGTCTGGGGAAGTTTTGGTGAGCAGGTGGTGATTGGTAGTGAGAAGGTTGGGAGTTATAGGCATTATAGACGGGAGCTGGCTGGGAATATCTGGGTGAGGTAGGCTGATATGTGGGTGGTGGAGCTTGGTATGCGGGTGAAGGTGCTTGGTAACTTGAAGCTGGTTGGTGTGTGAAGGAAGGTGGGGGGTATACTTGGTATTTGGGAGGGGACTTGGCTTGCTGTGCCACCATCACGGCTCCTACATACTTCTTCCTGGACACACCACCGGATTGAAAAGCTTTATTGGTAGCATGTAAAGCTTCAAAATTAGTGACCATACCGTTTTTGATACCTTCCTCGATTCGCTCTCCCAGTTTGATGATATCAGAAAACTTGTGTCCTTCGACCATCATCAGCCGCTCATAATACTGAGGATCCTGAGCACGCATGAAGAATTTCTTCATTTGTTCTTCTTCCAAGGCTGGCCAGACCTTAGCAGCCTCTGACCTCCAACGAGTAGCATACTCACGAAAAGTCTCAGTTGGTTTCTTCTTCAAGTTCTGGATGTAGAACACATCCGGTGCATTCTCCGTGTTGAATCTGAATCTATCCATGAAGTCTGTAGCCATATTCTCCCAACTAGTCCTTTTCTTCGGATCTTGATTGATGTACCAGGATAGTGCATCACCTTTCAAACTCCTTATGAAGAGCTTCATGCGGATCCTTTCATCTTTTCCGACGCCGACCAATTGTCGCAGTAAGTCCTTAGATGGACTCTTGGATCACCAGTGCCATCAAACATATTGAACTTGGGAGGTTTGTACCCCTCGGGCAGTTTGACATCGGGCTGTATGCAAAGGTCCTCATAATTCAACCCTTCAACCCCTTTAACTCCTTCGACGCCCTGAACTCGGTTGGTCAATTTCTTTAGTTCTTCAACCAAATTCCTGATGAGCTTGTCCTTTTCGTCAGATTCATATGTATGTGGTGCGGAGTGAGCTATAGTTTCCACGTAAATAGGGTTGTCATAAGCCTGGAAGTGGTGTCTTGTCTGATCCTGGGGAGGTGGAATTTTGTAGTTGCGTGGTACTGGTGGAACGAGATCTTTTAGATGACTTGGTTGTTTGGGGATGTTTTGTGGTAAAGTGGGGTTCGGAGCATTTGGGAAGTAAACATCTGGGACATTGAGGGAGAATGATAAGTGGGACAAGTTCTTGACTTGATCAAGTTCCTCTTGGAACTTTAGCAGCTTCTTCTCTAGTGGAGACATACCCTCGTGCAGAACCTGAATACCCTGACAATCAATGATCTCAACCTGTTCATCCCTGTTGTCTTTTCTAGTACCACTTGCGTCTGCCATTTTACCCTTGCCTTTTCTTTTGGAAGGACCGGGAGGAGGAGTAGGAGGAGGGCCCTTTGATCTGGTGCAATAATCTGTTGATGCCAGAGTGCACGAATCAACCTTTGGGGAAGGGGAATAACTAACAAAAAGGTAGAGAAGTAAGTGGAGATGTAAAGAATATTGCGATAATTTAAACACGTAATGCGAAAATGTAAAATGCATCCTAAGTTGGGGAACCTCTTTGTGCCCGAGGTAGGCCTAGCAACAAATTAATTTGGAGAACTCAAACGCTAAATGCCTCATTTTATTGATGTAAAAATGGACGAATCCAAAAACAATACAAAAACAATAAGCAAGAAATAAAATCACTAATGGCCATCGGCCTTATTATATTGGTAAAGCGGTAAAGAAAATCCTATCTAATTGGGTCCTAGAAGGACCTTCCCCAGATTCGGCATCTCCGCTTGCCGTGATCAGCGTACCCATCTCACAGAGTTCCAGAATAAGATAGCAGCCTCTATCATCATGTTATTTGGCTGGATGTCCAAAAGGGAAGGCAAGTTGCCCAGGTGTTTTCTGACTGTCGTTTTGTCGCTTGAATGCCAGTCTTTCCACCAGTTCAGGAGCTTTGGGTGGATGTTAGTGACCATGCCGAATCTGGGGACCTCGTGCCTCATTTCTGCAAGATAAACAGGTTAGGCCCTTACCCCCACCAGACTCGACTATTTAACACCAGTAATTAGCAATGAGCATTTAAGTTCTCCAAATAAATGCATAGAACGTGAAGGCGTCCTTTTGGGTTCCAGGGAAACCCAATGGACTTTGGACAAGGCTATCTTAAAAGCTATTGTGCAGACAACACGTTAGCCTGGCTAGGTTTGACCATGATGCATGCAACATACAATAGAGAAAGGTTTCTATTGGGGTTTTAGACTGGTACCCTTGAGCGGACAACTCAAGGGGGAAGGCACGGAACTGTCGACTGCACCGTTGATCGACTAGTTTTACCGTAAATACGCCTTTACGAATTTAGGGGGTGATGATATTGAAAGAGCGCAACCACTCATTGTAACCGTTGCTAAAGGATTTGTTTGGCACGAGTGGAATATGAATGCGGAGAATGATATGCAATAATAAGCATTAAAACAGATAGGCATGTATTTTCACGTTGAGGAAAGCGGTAAAATAATGGAAAGCGGTTACAAAGAAAACATGAAGAGATGTCAGTTAAGTGAAATAAATATTTGCAAAAATTAAATAATTAACGGCATATAACGGGGCATAGGAAAAGTGTAAGCATTTAAATGACAATTAAGAGCCCAAATTCACAAAGAAGATTGTAATGGTATAAGCCTAGGGAAAATCCCCAGCAGAGTCGCCATGCTGTCGCGCCCCCTTTTTCTATCGCAGGGGTCAGGTACAGAGAGATCGGGTTAAGACATTACAGACAACTCCTTTAAAGGAAAAGGAAGAGTCACCACCTAACGATTTTAGCGGTGCGTTAGGGCAGCTAGGGTTGATAACTTGTAGACTAGTTTGCATTACCAGAGAATGGGTAAGGGCTTGATATTATCCCAAGGGGAAGGTGTTAGGCACCCCTCAGGATCCATAACTGTGGGTCCCAGTAAGTTTTGTGAATTTGGACGGTGAGCAAGTAACAAATAAGGTTCACATATGAGGGGATTTAAAACAAGTATGAAAATCTTTAAAGGTTTTGAATAACATAAACATTTGAAAAAAATTGTCCTAGGTTTAAAGTAATACGGATCACTTCAATGCAATACCCGGTATGTCACACCTCGAGGAGGCGGCTACACGTGGTATTAGCGCACCGGTCATCATATCCGTATTCTACCATTCCCACCCCGTAGAGGTTATTTAAAGCGCGTGTTGGTCACGACTACTTAGTGCGTGCCATACTCGTCCCATCCTATAAGTCCCCGAGGGCAATTGGGACTACTATTCCTATCAAAGGCGGGGACTAGGCTGACTCATGTGTAAAGGATAGAATGCTAGGCGACAATGCAGAACAAGTAGAACATCATGTATTGGGATCACATAGGATAAGTAATAGGCTCACAGGTCCCTCCGCAATTAAGCATGTAAGTGGCACGTCTCAAACGCAAATTAAGTCTCAAAAGGAGGTTTGAAAATAAGAGTTATTGAGTTAGAAAATCAGTAGGTCTCAATAGTTTAGTAAAAGGATATGTTCTAAAATTCAGTAGTGAAAGCAAAGGGTTCAATTAAGACTGAGCAACTCAAGAGGATAATTGATTTTCAGAAATGCAATAGTTTAGAGACAGCAGTAAGAATTAAAAGTGCATAGCAGTTTAAAGCTTTCAATGAAAGAGAAGAATAACTTTTAGAGAAATCAGTCATTTGAACAGGAGTGCGTTTATCTGAAATTCAATAATCTAAAAGTGAGTACAAAAATCTAGTAGTTCATAGGACTTTATCACATTGTTTTAGAAAATGGTTTAGCAAGTATTTACAAATAGAACGATTTTATATAATGAAGTAACTCTGAAAAACTTAACAGTTTGAAGATAGGATAGGAATCAGAAATCCTGAAGTCAGTAATGAGAAGTAAGGAAACGCACAATTTCAAAATTGTTTTTAAGAAAAGCATAGGAGTTTAGTAAAAATAGAGTGGATTCCAAGAAAGAAGAATCAAAATTTGGGAAATTCCAAAAGAGGCAGATTAAACAAACATAGTTGATCTGATTTTAATTATGCATTTAGGCCTAAAGTTTGCCTAGGCGTCGTATATTTGCCTAAAGGTGAACATGCTTACTTTGATTCTGATTTTATGAGGGATACATTTACAGAAACGTTTCAAAAAGTTAACCAGATTTTAGCGAGATTAAATAAACATGCTGATTAGGTGTTTCGACGATTGCAACTTGAACAAGTATGAAGCCCTAAATGACAGGATATCCAATGCACATAGGAATACCCAAAAAATGGTTTCTAAATGCTAATGATTATGAGTGCATGAACGATACATTATAGCTGCTTTTATTAGTCGATTATAATTACTAACTGTGAACAATAAGATGACACAAATATGCTTATGAAGACTGACAAGATTCATGATATATGTTATGCATGTCCTAAGCAGGGTAGCTAATGCACATGTGGGAAATAGATCGTAAAGTCATGTTTTCTACCCATACTACGCTAAACATGAATAGTTCCCTCCCATATTCACTATCCAGCCCCAATTATTTGTTTACAAATTATTACAAACCAAGAATAAATGAATTACAATAATTTGCAAAGAAAAAACAAGAAGCTATTCTATAGAGAGCCTTCAAACAGGCCTAACCTTCCAGCCTCACCCCTGTTGAGCCTCATAGCCTTACACGGCCTGGGTGCGACAAAGCTCCGAAAGGTCCTTATAAGGGCCCTGGACAATACCAGCACCCAGCGGTCTATCAAAGTTGATATTGGTGCAGTGTAGAGTACCCTTACCTCAGTGTCTCTAGGTTCAGAGGGAACTCACGGTCCCTAACCGATGCACACACTGAGGGGGGTGGAACCTAAAGGTCTAGGAATTGTGAAAGTGCTTTTTGAAAAGGAGTTTTAAGTTTGAAAAGAAGTTTTGAAGTCGCATAGTTTCAGGGAAACACATAAGGACTAATGTTAAAACATCAGAGAGTCCTATCTCAGTAGGATACCAAGGAACAATCACAAACAGGGAAAGGGGTTCAGGGGACAAATAAGGGTGGTGTTAATCAGTTTAGGTACAGATTCAACACATTAGAGATACCAAATAATTCACAACTGCTAAGCCAACATACAGGAGGTAATAAACAGACAGGAGGAATAAGAAACCATTGAAGCATAGACCATAGTAAACCACAGAAAATAATGCAGGATCAAGTTACTCTAGAAGAAAAAGAGAGATCATATAAGGAATTAAATATGCTAGTGACAGGGTAAGCAATAGAACCACAAATAGAAGCACAAAAGAAACACTAAGTAGATAAGCAAGAGCTTAAACATTGTATAGAGTACTAAAATGCTTAAATCAGAAACATACCAGTTGAGTGGCAGATATAGCAAATGCAAGAAATAGCACACTAGTATCAGGACAAAGAGCAGCAAAGATAATAGCAGCAGAATGAGAGAGCAACAGCAGCAATGTGCAGAATAAGAGAGAGAGAGAGAGCAACAACAGGGCACAAGAGCAATACGGGACTACTCAGCCTTAGCTTTAAGCTGACTGAGTAGTCAGTAATAGATGCAAAGAACAAGTAGAGATGAAACCACATAAGAGTTAAGAGTAGTGTTGATTGAGAATTGCAGTGTATCGTGTGTGAATTCCAGTATGTGAAGCTCAGTCTGTGAAACTTAGTCTGAATTTTCGTGTCTTTGCAAAGAGAGAACACAAGTCTTTATATAGTTTTTAAAATCGAATAGCACATAGCAAATTATGGTAGTAGTAATCAATCAATATCAATCAAGATAACTAGACTCCTTTAATTAAGGGATTCTAATTCAAACGATACTGTCAAGATAAAATAAGACAAGGAATCAATCCAATAGGACTTATTCTCCCAAAAATAGAACAAGGAAGTCATGTAGTGTACAAATAGTGCCAAATACATAGTGAGTTAATTAAGTCATGCTGTAGTAATATCACATTAGGGAATAAAATAGGGTACCGGCTTGAAAATCAATTAAGAAGACTGGAAATCACAGGGAATCTGGAGAAAATAAATGAAAGCATCACATAAACATGGAAATGACTTCCAAAATTGGTGCAGTATTATAAGAGGAAAATATACAATTTTGCATTTAAGGAAAATATCACATAGATATAACAGGAATTCAGAATTGGTAAAACATTGTAAAAGGAAAGTGCACAATTGTGTTACTTAAGGAAAATATTACGAAAATCAGTGTACGATCAGCAAGTAAAGCAATTAGTGAGACAAATGGTTAAACTTAATAAGGATTTAAGCAAAAATACTGCTAGATATAAGAGGCGTAGATGAGGCTGGAAACCATGAAAACTTACTCAGATGGTCGAGGTTTGGCCGGAAAGTGGCGAGAGGCTCAACGGAGGCAAACAGATTGCTCCAGGCCCGTCTTGAAGGACTCAGGGCGTCACTGAGCGAGTGAGAGGTGAGTAGATGACCCAGAGGCAGTGAGAAACCATGGATGCAGGTGAGAGAGCCGACCGGAGAGGGGAACAGACCTCCATCGGAGGGAGAAGCCTCTAGAGAGCACTGAGAGAGATAGATAGATGAGAGAAGAAATGTCGCGAAGGAAATGAACCGGTGGGGGAGGGGTTAGGTTAAAAGATATTTATGGTATGGGTTGATCTGGACCATTGATCATATTTGATCAACGACTCAGATTAAGCCAAGGGTTGGGCCGGGTAGGATTTAATTGGGCTGGGTAGTTTTAGTTAATATCTGGGTTGGGTAATTGGGTTTATGATTTAGGCTCAATTGTGCTAGTTTTTAAATAAAATAGGCTAGTTGTTAAATACCCAATAAAAATAGGAAATTAATTAATAAAAATACTTAATAAATTAAAAAGATGAAATTATGTTAAAAATAGTAAAATTACAATATCTAAACAATATAAAAATGTAAGAAACATGAATTTCGAATTTAAAGGTATATAATGACTAATTAGGCCATAATTGCAAAAATGATTGTAATTGAAATTAAATTGTACTCAATTGGCCAATTTATGAAATAGTTGAATTTTAATAAATAAACAGTAATTATAAACGACATATTAAATTGGAGAATATTTTGGGATTTATTTAGAGCATGATTTATGAATTATTTAAATACGAAATATTGAATAAATATGGAAATAATTAAGATAAAAATTAGGAAAAATTAGGAAAAATACTCATTAATGCTTAGAATGATTTTGAAAGCATATATACAAGTTTGGAAAATAATTTGAGGAAAAATTGGGTATCAACACTACTATTATTCTTGTCCGGGTAGTTTAGGACCCAAAAGCATGTTTTATTTGTCATAATTGTAACCTTATTGAAGAAATTTAAAATGATTAGATTATTACCGAATTTGGTAAATGAATTTTTGGAAAAAACTTAAATACTACTTTGTAACTATTAAAGAGAACTTTGTCATTTATTGGTAATTGCTTCTCCCGATGTAGACAGGGTGGACTATTTTAATGCGTATGCCTATGTGTGACCGCTTCCAAATTATATTCCGCGAGCGGAGTGATTCCTTCCACTAATCTCATGGGAGCGGGTCGTACTCCACGGCGGAATAGATGCATCTATGGTTCGAGCCGTTCGACCCTTCGGCATTGCATATTTTATTATTGTTGGTTCGGGTCGTTCGCCCCTCGGCATTTCCTACGCATTATATATACATATTATATATCATCAGTAACTTGAACTGTTAAATTGTCTTATGGACGTAAATTTCTAAATGAAATGACGGAAACCGGAGAATTCATATATTTATGGAAACAATTGATCTTTCCTGTCATTATTTGTTATTCAATGTTAATAACCATGTTGATATCCTTCATCTATTATATTGTATCTACCTCTAGCAAGTGTCAAAATCACCTCTCGTCACTACATCTCTGAGGTTAGGCAGGATACTTACTGAACGTTGTTTTTGTACTCATGCTACACTTGTTGTGCATTTTAATTGCACAGGTACATTCATAGCTAGTGGCCCTGCTTGACACGACGATGTGATTGACTTGGAGACTTAGACGAGCTGCACCATCCGGAGACGACCTGCGGCCGACAGAGTCTTCCTCATGTTGTATTTATATTTATTTTAAATTCCTTGTCCAATTTGTATTTTGGACAAGCTTTGTAGTATTTGTATAATTCTTAGAATTTGCTCATGCACTTGTGACACCAGGTTCTGGGATGTGTTTGGGATGTATTTATGAAAATGGAATATTAAGCCATCGTAGTTACTTGGCAGATTTTATTCAGTCGTTATGAAATAAAGTGAAAGGTAATGATTTCAAAAATGCTAAAACAAGAATTTCACTTAACCATTTAATGATTTGGCTTGCCTAACAGTGGTGTCCGGCGCCATCACGACCTTATGGATTTTGGGTCGTGACAACTTGGTATAAGAGCACTAGGTTCCCTTAGGTTTCATGAGTCATGAGAAAGTCTAGTAGAGTCTTGCGGATCGGTACGGAGACATCTGTACTTATCTTCGAGAGGCTACATGGCTGTTAGAAGTACTTCCCTTCTTGATTCCTCATCGTGCGATTTGATTCCTTTGAGGCTTATGCCTATGTTTCTTTCTACTCAATCTTATACATCGCGAAGCGCTTGCTAAGAATTGAGGATTTGAGGAATTGTAATGGTGATACAGATGAGGTGCAGAGTTTCTCCCTGTGTGGTTGTTGGGCTATTGCCATTGCCTTGCGGAAGGATATTTGTCACGACCCCAAATCCTAACAGGCCGTGATGGTGCCTATCGTGGAACTAGGCTAGCCAACCATCACATTGCTATGTATTTTTTTGATTTTAAAAGTTCACAATGCAATAATAAACATAAATCATAATATATAATTAATTTATATAAGTCTTAGCGCCCCAAATAATCTAATAACTCTAAACAAAACCTCCCAAGACTGGAGTCAATAGTCATGAGCATCTACGAAATTAAATCTAATTCTGCTAAACCATAATAAATGTATACGAATCAACTGCTAATACTAATCAAGGAAGGGAAATGGAGAAGCTGTGGACGTTGAACAGCTACCTCGAAGTCCCGTGAAATGCCGCTATCGAACTAAATCAGCTACTGATGCGAGCTAGTAGCTGGATCTGTTCTTAAAGATGATGAGTACGCCAACTCAGTAGTAATGAAAATAAATCACAGTCTGAGAAAATGTGAAGCACATAGTGCAGATACACCAATTCACAAAACCAGTAAAAACACCAAGTAGTATTCAGCAAATACATGAGTTCGAAATCAGCTCCGAGAAATCCTTTGAAACAAGTGTAATATCAGTATGTCTCAGTAAAATGCTAAGTATAAACTAGTTTGAAAACGAAGTAAATCATAGTTCGAAAACTTAGTAAAATCATCATAAATCTGCCCATCGGGCCAAAATCATTTCTCGTAACAGTTCCCCTCAGGCATTCCCTCAATCACTCAGTAACAGCCCCGCGGGCAATAATCATCACTCAGTATCAATCATCACTCAGTAGGTACCTGCGCTCACTAGGGGTGTGTACAGACTCCGGAAGGGCTCCTACAGCCCAAGCGCTATAACAACATAAGGCATGAAAGCCTCCTCACAATATAGGCCTAAAAGCCTCCTCACAATATAGGCCTGAAAGCCTCACTCAGTCAGACACTCTCAATTTGCCCTTAGGCCATAAACATACCGGGTTCTCGACCCAAAACAGTGTTTCATTTTTCAATAAATAGTATCAAAATACTCTGAGTGTCAAATAATTTATCAAGAGAAATAGTGCGTGTAAAATCATAACATATCAGTGAGGAAAATATATTAAACGCAACCCCCAAGGGTAAATAGATCGGAACTAGGCCCCAAACATGGCTTACAACCCAAAACATATCATAATATATAAATACTGATTAAGCATAAGCTTAGAAATCGGTTTCGCAACTCAATAGTTGCCTAAATAGGGAATATATCTCCAAAGTTTCAACCTTTGCATTTCAAAACCCGTGAAGGGTACATTGTCCATGGTTTCATACCCCCAGGACAAGATTTAAAGACATTACTTACCTCAAAACTAGCAGGGAACTATACCGCAACACGCTCGCCTCTTGAATCAACTTCCGAAGGCTCCAAATCTATCAAGTTCATATTTTTATCATCAAATTATGCTTAAGGAATGAATTCCAATCGAAAGATATCAAATTTAGCTCAAAAACCCGACCCCCGGTCCTGCGTCCCAAAACTCAGAAATTTTTATAGAAAACTTTTCTTCATCATCTCACGAGTCCGTACATATAAAGAACATCAAATTCGGAGTTCGTTTGACCCCTCAAATCGACCCCTAAAGGTCTCATAATCTCAAGCCCTAAACCCACCTTTTTCTACTGATTTCCATGGATTAAATGCTGAGATTATTTTCTATAACCACCCATAAACGACTTTTAATGATCAAAACACTTACTTATACGAAGAACACTGATTTCCCTCTTCAAAAATCACCCCCAAATATCTTTGTCCGCACAACAATGGTGTAAAAGGGGTTTAGGTCGGGAGGTTTATTTAAATACTGCCCAGTGATTTATGAACTGCAATCGCGGACATAAGGTCGCGATCGCGGAGAACAAATTTCCACAGACCCTCAAATACTCTACGCGATCGCAAGGTTCCCCACACGGCCGCGACTCACAAAACCTCAACCCCACGCGATCGCAACCCTGCAGACGCGATCGCGAAGGGCAATGGACTCTCTCTCACCTCACGCACCTATAACCCTACGCGATCGCACCAAGACCTATGCGATCGCGATGCTCAACCCGCTCAACCTCTGTGATCGCAGATACACCTATGCGATCGCAGAGAGTAAAATTTTGACCCTCTCAGTTAGAACTACGCGATCGCGACTCTCCCCCGCGATCGCAGAGAGTAAAAACTTGCTGCACAAAAACCAGAAAACCAGCTCTTTCTTTAAGTCCAAAAATGCACGTTAACCAACCAAAATCAATCCCGAGTCCCTCGGGACCCTAACCAAACCTACCAACATATCCAATAACATCATTCAAACTTAGTTGCACCTTCAAAACACCAAAACTAACATCAAAACACCGAAATCTCACCAAATTCACGCCTAAGAACTTTGATATTTCTAAAATCCACCAGTGATGCCAAAACTATCCAAAACAACTCTGATTGACCTGAAATTTTGAAGACATATCCAAAATGACATCAGAAATCGCCAACTCCAACTGTCGGAATTCAATTACGACCCCGATAGCCTATTTTCCACTGTCGACCAGAAATCGCCAAAAACTAACTTTCGCCAATTCAAACCTAATTCTACACCGGGCATCACAAAAATATTCCGGACACACTCCTAAGTCCCAAATCACCTAAAGAAGCTATTCGAGCCATGAAATCCGCATTTCGAGGTCGTTTACCAATAAGTCAACTCTTAGTTGACTTTTCCCATTCTAAGGCTATTGTTTTGAAGACTAAGTGACTAAATTCTCATTTTAACCATTCCGATTTCAAGACTATCAACTATAATACATCAATAACATAATGAACAACCTATGAAAAGTCAAATACAGTAATTATAATGCAGGTTCTATGTAACGACGGACCGGGTCGTTACATTCTCCCTATCTTAAACAAACGTTCGTCCTCGAACGGGTCTAGTAACATACCTGGAGTCTCAAACAAGTGAGGATATTTGCTCTGCATCTCCCGCTCAGTCTCCCAAGTAGCCTCCTCCATTGGCTGGCCTCTCCATTGAACTTTCATTGAAGCTATATTCTTGGACCTCAACTTTCTAACCTGACGATCCAAAACTGCTACTGGCTCTACCTCATATGACATATCTCCCTCGAGTTGAACTGTGCTGAAGTCTAACACATGAGATGGGTATTCAACATATTTCCTAAGCATCGATACAAGAAACACCGGATGAACACTGGATAGGCTGGGTGGTAAGGCAAGTCTATAAGCCACCTCTCCCACCTTCTGAAGTACCTCAAAATGACCAATGAACTGTGGACTCAGCTTTCCTCTCTTTCCAAACCTCATGACACCCTTCATGGGTGACACCTTGAGTAGTACTTTATCACCTTCCATAAATGACACATCCCGAACCCTCCGGTCCGCATAACTCTTCTACCGAGACTGCGCCGTGCGAAGTCGCTCTTGAATCAACTTCAACTTCTCCAACGCATCTTGAATCAAATCTGTGCCCAATAACTTAGCCTCACCAGGATCGAACCAACCAACCGGAGATCTACACCTCCTACCATATAAAGCCTCATACGGGGCCATATGAATACTGGACTGGTAGATGTTATTATATGCAAACTCCGCTAGTGGAAGAAACGGATCCCATGAACCACCAAAATAAATCACACAAGCCCGTAACATATCCTCCAAAATCTGAATAGTCCGTTCCGACTGCCCGTCGGTCTGAGGATGAAATGCAGTGCTCACATCTGTACCTATACCTTTCTGTACGGCCCTCCAAATCTGAGATGTGAACTGAGTACCTTTGTCAGAAATAATAGAAACTGGCACTCCATGCAATCGGACAATCTCCTTAATGTAAATACCAGCCAATTTCTCTGAAGTGTAAGAAGTACTGACAGGTATGAAGTGCGCGTACTTGGCCAATCTATCCACAATGTCCCAAATAGCATCAAAACCCTTCGAAGTCCGTAGAAACCCAACTACAAAGTCCATAGTAATCCGCTCCCACTTCCACTTCGGAATATCTAACCTCTGAAGCAAACCACCTGGTCTCTGGTGCTCATACTTGACCTGCTGGCAGTTGAGACACCGTGCTACATACTCAACAATATCTCTCTTCATCCGCCTCCACCAATACTGCTGTCTCAGATCCTGATACATCTTCGCGGCACCCAGATGAATAGAATACCGCGAGCTGTGAGCCTCTACTAGTATCAACTCTCGAATACCATGCACATTAGTCACGCAAATACGGCCCTGCATCCTCATCACCCCATCATCACCAATAGTCACATCTTTGGCATCACCTCTACGGACCCTGTCCTGGAGGACTAACAAGTGCCAGTCATCATACTGTCGCGCCTTAATACGATCAAACAAAGAAGAACGGGAAGCCATGCTAGCTACCACCCGTGGAGGGTCTGACAAATCCAATCTAACCAACTGACCCGCTAAAGCCTGAACATCAAGTGCTAACGGTCGCTCTGCTGCTGAAAGGTAATCTAGACTTCCCAAACTCTCGGTTCTGCGACTCAAGGCATCGGCCACTACATTGGCCTTTCCCGGATGATACAAATTAGTCAAGTCATAGTCCTTGAGAAGATCCACCCATCTCCTCTGACGCAAATTCAAGTCCTTCCGCCCCAGCAGATACTGCAAGCTACGATGATCGATGTAAATCTCACATTGCACCCCATACAAATTATGCCGCCAAATCTTTAAGGCATGAATAATGGCAGCTAACTCAAGGTCATGCATTGGGTAATTCTTCTCGTGCACCTTCAACTGTCTCGACGAGTAGGAAATCACCCTACCGTCCTGCATCAACACCGCTCCAAAGCTAACTCTAGAAGCATCACAATAAACTGTGTAAGAACCCAAACCAGTAGGCAGAACCAACATCGGAGCGGTAGTCAAGGCTGACTTAAGCTTCTGAAAGCTCTCCTCACATTCATCGGACCACCTGAATAGAACACCCTTCCGTGTTAATCTGGTCAGAGGTGAATAAATATAAGAGAATCCTTCCATAAAGCGACGATAGTAACCTACCAAACCGAGGAAATTCTGAATCACTGTAGCTGAAGACGGTCTGGGCCAACTCTGCAACGCCTCAATCTTCTTCGGATCAACCTTTATACCCTCAATCTTCTCCTCCTTCATTCTCTGTAACACAATCCTCAAGTGCTGAGCATGCTCCTCTTGGCTATGAGAATACACCAAAATATCGTCAATAAACACAATGACGAAGGAATCAAGGTAGGGCTGAAACACACTATTCATCAATTGCATGAATGCTGCTGGGGCATTGGTCAGCCCAAATGACATAACCAGGAATTCATAATGACCATATCTGGTCCTGAAAGCCGTCTTCAGAATGTCAGAATCCTGAATCTTCAACTGATGATACCCTGACCTCAAGTCGATCTTAGAGAATACCTTAGCTCCCTGGATCTGATCGAATAAGTCATCAATACGAGGCAAAGGATACCGATTCTTTACTGTAACCTTATTCAGCTGCCTGTAATCAATACACATGCGCATCAAACCATCCTTCTTTTTCACTAACAACACCGGCGCACCCCAAGGCGACACACTAGGCCGAATGAACCTCTTATCTAAGAGTTCCTGAAGCTGCTCCTTTAATTCTTTCAAATCTGCTGGTGCCATGCGGTAAGGCGGAATATAAATAGGCGAAGTGTCGGGCACTAAGTCAATACCAAAATCAATATCCTAGTCACATGGCATGCCCGGCAGGTCTGCAGGAAATACATCTGGAAAATCGCGGACTACAGGAACAGAATCAACAGAAGGATTCTCACTACTAACATCCCTCACAAACGCAAGATAAGATTAACACCCTTTCCTAACTATACACTGAGCCTTTAAATAAGAAATCACTCGGCTAGGCACGTGCTCTATAGACCATCTCCTCTCAACTCTGGGCATAGCTAGAGTCACGGTCTTAGCGTAAAAATCAAGAATAGCATGACATGGGGATAACAAATCCATGCCCATAATTACATCAAAATCGACCATACTCAGTAACATCAAGTCCACTCGGGTCTCCAGACCCCCAATAGATATAAGACACAACCGATACACACGGTCCACAATAATAGTATCACCCACCGGGGTCGAAACATGAACAGACGTAACCAAAGACTCACGGGGCATATTCAAAAAATGAGAAAAATAGGATGAGACATAAAAGTACGTGGAACCAGGTCAAATAAAGCCAAAGCATTAGTGTGACAAACTGAAATACTACCTGTAATCACTGCATCAGATGCCATAGCATCAGGCCTAGTCGGAAGTGCATAAATACGTGTCTGGCCTCCACCTGCTTGACCTCCCCCTCTAAGACGACCTCTAGATGACTGACCACCACCCCTAGCTGCCTGGGTAGGTGGGGAAGTGACTCGGGCTGAAGCCGAGGGCTGAACCCTCTACTGGGATGAATTACTAGAACGATGGGGACACTGCCTCCACCCATGTCCGAACTCTCCACACTCATAACAACCACCTGAAGCTGGAGATGAAAACGAACGAGAACCTCTGCCACCCTGAAAACCACCAGACAAACCATGCATGGAAGAACCCTAATCAGACGATGCTCGGGCGGAGCTCTGAGATTGAAGGGCACTAAAAGATGAATGTCCCTGATGAAAATTACGAGGACCCTACCCGGACGATACACCACTGTAAGTCGGGTGAGCTGGCTGTGGAGGTCTAAATGGACGACCTCTGATAGACTGAAATTGCTCTCTAGAAGGAGCACCACTGAAATTACCTGATCCCTGAGGCCTCTTAGCCTCCCTCTCCTCACCTCCTACCTGCGAACCGACTCAATGTGCCGAGCTATATCAATAACCTGCTCAAACGTGGCTCCGGACACTCTCTCTCTGGTCATCAAAATCCGAAGCTGATACGAGAGACCATCCGTAAATCTCCTGATACGCTCCCTGTCAGTGGGGACTAACTCCGTAGCATGTCTGGCCAATTCAGAAAACCTCATCTCATATTGGGTGACTGATAGCTCTCCCTGGCGCAGCTGCTCAAACTGCCTACACTGCTCCTCTCTATGAGACTGAGGAACATACTTCTCCAAAAAGATCGTGAAGAACTGCTGCCAGGTGAGAGGTGGTGAATGATGAGTGGTGATTTTACCACTCATTTTGGCCTCTTTTCATTAGATTTTGTATTGTTCAATGATAACTTGAGGTTGCTATTAGTGTGTAATTGCTCAATTTTCATGGAAATGATGCCGTGAAGTGGTTGGTGTTGAATTGGAATGAAAGTTGAACAAAAAGTGGTGAAAAGTGCACAAAATGCTTCAGTGATTCCGCACCTGCGGATTGTAGGTCGCAGGTGCGACCTCGCACCTGCGAAGAAGTGATCGCACCTGCGAAGATTGGCCCAACTACACTGACCTCGCACCTGCGAAGCTTTTCACGCACCTGCGAAACCGCATGTGTGACCATTTGTCCGCTCCTGCGGAAAATTGACCAGGACTTCAAAACTCGCACCTGCGAGTATATATCCGCTCTTGCAGAACCGCACCTGCAAAGATTCTTCCGCAGGTGCGGTCAACGGGCATCAGGTCTGGACAGAATTGTAAAATCACAATTTCCCATCCCCACTCTCATATACTCGACCTAGCAGACATTTGTTGGAGATCTTGGCATATCTTTGGACATATCTTGAGCTTTGAAAATATAATTTAGAGAGAGAAGAACAAGTTTTGAAGCTAGGGCTTTGCACATACACTTGGTCTTGAAGATTTCACCATTGTGGTTAAGGATTTCTTACCCATTTATGTTTATTTCTTCATTTCCTTGTTTTGTATTGAATATCTAAGTGTGTAGTATTTTTCCAACACTTGAATATGGTTTATGGGAATATTCATGTTTAAAGTGTGGATTAAATACCTTGTTGTGCTTATGTATTGAATGATTTTCATATATTTGTGAAGTGGGTGTTTGTTATTTTAATTATTCTTGTTCTTTAATGTTTCCAAAGGGATTAGCTAACCCTAGGACTCGCCCATTAACTCCGAATTAGTTTTGGAAAAGATTATTTGGGGTTGGGAAAGATTAATTAACAAGAACTTGAGGATTTAACCCTCATTTTATAGATTCTACCTAGGGATAGGATTGAACTACTTGTAGCCAAACTCGGAAGTGCTTAATCTCCTAATTGGGTTAGGGATAATTCAATTAGGAAGTCTTGTTAGTCTTTGGGAAAAGCTAATTAAGAAATGTTATCCCTGGCTAATTAACATTACCTGCTCATATTTGTAAAATCGTGAAATACATTGGATCGTTACTCGAGTGTAATACCCAAAGCATCGATAGTTGTTGCCATCGATCATTTTAATTGCTTTCTAGGTTAGTTTATATTTTTGCATTTAGCTATAAACAATTATCAAAAACCCAAAATCTTAATTATTTGGCATTGCGCGATAAGTGATAACTCTCTAGCATTCCTAAACGCCCTCATATTGTTCTCTGTGGGATTCGACCCCAACCTTGTTGGGTTACTATATTTGAAAACGATCGCTTGCACTCTTTTAAAGTGTAAATTGAGTGTATCACTGAACCAACCGGCCTATACCTCTCGAATGATTCCCACCAAGTAAAAGCAGCACCAGCAAACTGATAAGTAGCAAATGAAACCCCGCTGGTCTCCAGGATGCCCGCAGTACCAAGCATCATATGACATTTATCAAGAAAACCTTGGGCATCCTCGCCCTTTGTGCCACTAAAAGTCAGAGGCTGAGGTCTGCTAAAACTCTCCAACCTGCGCTGCTCATCCTCAGGCATAGCAGCAACCACATAATCCTGAGGAGCAGAAACCGGCTGAGCTGGGGCTGCTCCCGGTGCCTGAATACCCCGTACAACCTGCTCAGGTGTCCGAGCAGCTGGAGTCTGGTTGCCTCCCCCGGCCTGGGATGCAGTGGCAGTAGTAGACATAGCAACTACCTGAGCTACACTGGAGCACACCATCAATATCTGAGCCAGGGTCTCCTGAAGACCCAGAATAACAATAGGCACTGCCGATGCTTGAGCCTGTCCCGCTGGAGCACCATCGGCGGGAACCTGATCCTGAATAACAGGGGGATCCTGGGTACTAGCCCTGCTGCTGCCTGAGATGGTCCCCTACCTCTATCACGTCCTTGACCTCTCATGGGTCCTGCTTGTGTCTGGTCACCCAGTTTGGTATGGCGTGTCCTCGTCATCTGTGAGAAAATAAAACAACATAAGCTTAGATTTCAAGAATGAATAGATTGGCACGAAAGAGTTCAAGAAAATAGAGATGTTTCCTAAGAGTTTTTCAGCCTCTTGAAGATAAGTACAGACGTCTCCGTACCGATCCGCAAGACTCTACTGAACCTGCTCATGACCGTTGAGTCCTATGTAACCTAGAGCTCTGATACCAACTTGTCACGACCCCAAATCCTAACAGACCGTGATGACGCCTATCATGGAACTAGGCTAGTCAACCATCACATTACTATGCATTTGTTTGATTTTAAAAGTTCACAATGCAATAATAAACATCAATCAAAATATATAGGCAAAATACATAAGTTACTACCTGAAGTATAGGCCAAATCCCTAGTACACACTTTCTGACGGCAAAAATATATTACACACTCAACCTTTTAAAAGTGTATCTATGACACACCACTTTGTTAAGCTATCACCCGCGTGTTATACACAGAAAAGTGGCGAATGAACTCAAAAAATCACTTAAAATTTTACAATAAAAATAAAAAACTTAAAACTTTATCTGGGTTTTGAACTCACAAGAACTCAACAATTAAAGTTCAAAATGTCTCCTTCAATCCGTCCATTCAAATGTTTTAAGCTCAAGGAATTAGTTCTTAATAAATTCCAAACAATGAACAATTCACTTGAAGTGTCAGATCTCAAATTCGCATCAGTCCAAAACCCAATAGCTATTTTTACATTATGTTCACCAGTGAAATCTCTTGAAATCAGCAATTGATTTTTAAATACAACTCAAACAATTGTTACCCAGTGATGTCAACTACAAATTCGAGTTAGAAATCGAATTTTATCTGTGGCTCGAAAAATGAAACCTAAATCTCAAGTTTATTACATTAAAATCAATATATTTTAAATCAATATTTCTTTTTAAAAAGTGTGGTTTCGTTGGGATTGAAAATTGAATTGCAATCACTGTTTGGGAAAGATTTGGGCGGAGTAATGTTCAAACCACCATTGCCGGCAAAACTTCAATGATTGAAGTCAAACAATTACATTTGAATATGAATTTTCGTGTTCAAATTCAAGTGAGTGTTATAGATTTTTGATGGAAACACTTGCACAAAGCTGAATTTGATGTTTGGATTGGATTGAAATTGATTAGGGGTGGCTTTGAATTAAACAAAGTAACTAAAAGAGAGGCAAATCCTAAAAAAAGTTACATACCTAAGAAGGAAGAAGATGAGGGTATATTCGCAATTCTAAATATTAATTCTTTTTAACTTGAGGACACGTGTCACAATCTCATTGGTGCGTGATATAGAGATGTTTTATGAGGCTGGTCAACTACAAAATTAGTGTGTCATAGGCACACTTTTGAAAGGTTGAGTGCGTAAGATAATTTTCATCGTCAGAAAGTGTATAACGGGGATTTGGTCCATAGTTCAGGTGGCAATCTATGTATTTTGCCTAATATATAATAAATTTGTATAAGTCTTAGCGCCCCAAATAATCTAATAACTCTAAACAAAACCTCCCAAGACTGGAGTCAATAGTCATGAGCATCTAAGAAATTAAATCTAATTCTGCCAAACCATAATAAATGTCTACGAATCAACTGCTAATACTAATCAAGGAAGGGAAATGGAGAAGCTGTGGACGCTGAACAGCTACCTCGAAGTCCCGTGAAATGCCTCTATCGAACTGAATTAGCTACTGCTACAAGCTAGTACCTGGATCTGTGCACAGAGGCACATGGAGTAATGATGAGTACGCCAACTCAGTAGTAATGAAAATAAATCACAGTCTGAGAAAATGTGAAGCACACAGTGTAGATACACCAATTCACAAAACCAGTAAAAACACAAAGTAGTATTCAACAAATACATTAGTTCGAAATCAGCTCCCAGAAATCCTTTGAAACAAGTGTAATATCAATATGTCTCAGTAAAATGCTCAGTAAAAACTAGTTTGAAAACGAAGTAAATCATAGTTCGAAAACTTAGTAAAATCATCATAAATCTGCCCCTCGTCCCAAAATCATTTCTCTTAACAGTTGCCCCTCAGGCATTCTCTCAATCACTCAGTAACAGCCCCGCGGGAAATAATCATCACTCAGTATCAATCATCACTCAATAGGTACCTGCGCTCACTGGGGGTGTGTACAGACTCCGGAGGGGCTCCTACAACCCAAGCGCTATAACAACATAAGGAATGAAAGCCTCCACACAATATAGGCCTTAAAGCCTCCTCACAATATAGGTCTGAAAGCCTCCCTCATATAAGGCCTGAAAGCCTCCTCACAATATAGGCCTGAAAGCCTCACTCAGTCAGACACTCTCAATTTGCCCTTAGGCCATAAACATACCGGGTTCTCGACCCAAAACAGTGTTTTATTTTCAATAAATAGTATCAAAATACTCTGAGTGTCAAACAATTTATCAGAAAAAAGACTAAGTGTAAAATCATAACATATCAGTGAGGAAAATATATTAAACGTAACCCCCAAGGGGTAAACAGATCGGCACTAGGACCCAAACATGGCTTACAACCCAAAACATATCATAATATATAAATACTAATTAAGCATAAGCATAGAAATTGGTTTCGCAACTCAATAGTTGCCTAAATAGGGAATATATCTCCAAAGTTTCAACCTTTTCATTTCAAAACCCGTGAAGGGTGCATAGTCCGGGGTTTCATACCCTCATGACAGGATTTAAAGACATTACTTACCTCAAAAATAGCCAGGAACTATTCCGCAGCGCGCTTGCCTCTCGAATCAACTTCCGAAGGCTCCAAATCTATCAAGTACAGATTTTTATCATCAAATTATGCTTAAGGAATGAATTCCAATCGAAAGATATCAAATTTAGCCCAAAAACCCGAAGGCTCCTAGATCGTCTTCAGCTGCTGAGATTCGCAGTTTCCTCAGTGTTGCTGGGTATTATCGCCGTTTCGTGGAGGGATTTTCATCCATTTCAGCACCCATGACTAGATTGACCCGGAAGGGTGCACCTTTTATTTGGACGGAGGAGTGTGAGGAGAGCTTTCAGAAGCTCAAGACAGCCCTGACTACATCTCCCGTGTTAGTATTACCTACCGGTTTGGGGTCGTATATGGTCTATTGTGATGCTTTGAGGATTGGTTTGGGGGCGGTGTTGATGCAGGATGGTAGGGTGATTGCCTACGCGTCCAGATAGTTGAAGGTGCATGAGAGAAACTACCCTGTGCATGATCTCGAGTTGTCAGCGAGTGTTCATGCCCTGAAGATATGGCGTCATTATTTATATGGTGTTCCCTGTGAGATATATACGGACCATCGGAGTTTGCAGCACATATTCAGGCAGAAGGATCTCAATTTGCGTCAGCGTAGGTAGTTGGATCTACTCAAGGATTATGATATCACTATATTATACCACCCAGGGAAGGCCAATGTGGTGGCCGACGCCCTGAGTTGCCGGGCGGAGAGTTTAGGTAGTTTGGCATATCTTCGTGCAGCTGAGAGGCCCTTAGCCTTGGATGTTCAGTCCTTAGACAGTCAGTTCGTGAGATTGGATCTTTCTGAGCCTCACCAGGTACTTGCGTGTGTTGTCGCTCGATCTTCTCTTTATGACCTCATTTGGGAGC
The DNA here is from genome assembly GCA_005239495.1 of Nicotiana undulata. Classification (NCBI taxonomy): domain Eukaryota; kingdom Viridiplantae; phylum Streptophyta; class Magnoliopsida; order Solanales; family Solanaceae; genus Nicotiana; species Nicotiana undulata. Next base: position 38,969 of record ML276033.1, read on the forward strand.
GCCAGTATGATGATCCCGACCTTCGAGCTCTTCAGGTTAGAGTTCAGCAGGACGGTGTCAGGATATGACCATAGGTGATGATGGTGTGATAAGGATGCAGGGCCGTATTTGTGTGCCCAATGTAGATGGACTTCGGGAGTTGATTCTTGAGGAGGCTCATAGTTCGCGGTATTCCATCCATCCCGGTACGGCGAAGATGTACCAGGATCTGAGACAACACTATTGGTGGCGAAGAATGAAAAAGGATAAAGTGGAGTTCGTAGCTAGGTGCCTCAATTGTCAGCAAGTCAAATGTGAGCATCAGAGACCGGGAGTATTACCTCAACAGATGAGGATTCCAGAGTGGAAGTGGGAGAGAATCACCATGGATTTTGTGGTTGGACTTCCTCGGACTTTGAGGAAGTATGATGCTATTTGGGTGATTGTGGACTGGCTGACCAAGTCCTCCCATTTCATTCCGGTTTTGACTATATATTCTTCTGAGAGGTTGGCTCAGATCTACGTGCGGGAGATCGTCCAGTTGCACGGTGTGCAGTGTCCATTATATCAGATCGAGGACCTCAGTTCACCTTGCACTTCTGGAGAGCCTTGCATAGTGAGTTGGGTACCCAGATTGATCTCAGTATGGCATTTCACCCTCAGACGGACGGACAATCTGAGCGCACAATCCAGATTCTTGAGGATATGCTCCGTGCTTGTGTGATGGATTTTGGAAGGTCATGGGATCAGTACTTGCCTCTTGCAGACTTTGCTTATAATAACAGTTACCAGTCCAACATTCAGATGGCACCGTTTAAGGCTTTATATGGTAGGCAGTGCAGGTCTCTAGTAGGATGGTTTGAGCCGGGCGAGGCTCGATTGTTGGGTATAGACCTGGTCCAGGATGTCTTGGACAAGGTGAAGGTGATTCAAAATAGACTTCGCATAGCTCAGTTCAGGCAAAAGAGTTATGGAGACCGGAGGGTTCGTGACTTGGCATTTATGGTTGGTGACCGGGCTTTGCTTCGGGTATCGCCTATGAAGGGTGTCATGAGATTTGGGAAGAAGGGTAAGCTGAGTCCAAGGTTCATTGGACCTTTTGAGGTGTTGCAGTGGGTTGGGGAGGTTGCTTATGAGTTGGCCTTGCCTCCCAGCCTAGCAGGTGTTCATCCGGTATTCAACGTTTCCATGCTCCGGAAGTATCACGGTGATTCGACTCATGTTTTTGATTTCAGCTCAGTCCACTTGGACAATGACCTATCATATGTTGAGGAGCCTGTGGCTATTTTAAACAGGCAGGTCAGAAAGCTCAGGTCGAAGAATATTGCCTTAGTCAAAGTGCAGTGGAGGGGTCATCCGGTCGAGGAGGCGACTTGGGAGACCGAGCAGGACATGCAGAGTCAGTACCCTCATCTATTCAGAGCTTCAGGTATGTTTCTATACTCAATCGAGGATGAGCGAATTTCATAAATGGGGGAGAATGTAACGACATGGTCGGTCGTTTTGAGAGTTAGCGCCATGATCCCCTAATAACTGCTTCTCCCATGTCTTATTATGCTAATGGAACGTGTCGGAGCGTTGAGTGATAAAATTTGGAGTGATTTTGGACACATAGTCCTTTGAGGTGAATTTTTAACTTTAGAAATGGGACCATAGCTAGATTTGTGTGAAGACGGATCCGTAAGAGAATTTCGTTGAATCCGTTAGCTCCGTTGAGTGATTTCGGGGTTAGACGCGTGTTTGGATTGTGTTTTCGAGGTCGAATGTAGATTTAGGCTTGAAGTGGCGAAAGTTATAATTCCGGCGATTTTGGCCGATAGGTGAGTTTTTGATATCGGACTCGGAATGGAATTCCAAAAGCGACAATAGGTCTGGAATGTCATTTATGACCTGTGTGCAAAATTTGAGGTCATTCAGACGAGTTTAGACGTGTTTCGGCGTTGAATGTGAATTCTTGGAAATTCCTAAGTTCTTAGGCTTGAATCTATGCATTTTTGGATGATTTCGATGGTATGGGATGTGTTTTTAAGTCTCGACAAAGTTTGAATAAGTTATTTGGATTAGTTGGTGGTTTTGGTTGAGGTCCCGGGGGCCTCGGGTGTGTTTCGGGGGTTCAAACGAACCCTTTTTAGCCAAAAAGGCCTTGCTGATGTTGCTGGTTTTTCTACAGCAGTTTCCTCTTATCTGCGATCGCAGGAGTAGGACCACGATCGCATAAGGTATTTGGGGGAGGTCTGGGTTTTGTTCTCCGCGATCGCATGATGTGGCCCGTGATCACAGCTTGTTGGGAATTCAGCCTTCGCGATCGCATCCTCTATGTCGTGATCGCATAGTGTGTTATGGTCTAAGAGGGGCCTTCGTTAGTTATTCTGTGCGGTCGCGAGGTCCCAGACGCGATCACATAGGTCTAGGTTCGCATGGTCCGCGATTGCAATAGAGTTTCCGCGATCGCATAGAAGGTTTTCATGCGCGTGTTCTTTCAGCTTCCGCGTTCGCGACCCATTATCTGCGATCGCATAAGGCAACACCTGGGCAGACTATTAAAGACCCAATTCTGAGGGTTTAAATTATTTTTCACCATTTTTTAATTTTGGAGCTCGGGAGAGGCGATTTTTGAAGGCTTTTACACATGGGTATATTGGGTAAGTGATTCCTAACCATTATAGGTCAATTTCCATGATTATAATCTTCAATTCCACCTTAAATTTCGAATTTCTTGAGAAGAAAATGGGAAAATTGGAAGAAACTTTATAGACCGAATTTTGGGTTTTTGATTGGGTATTTGACCTTGATTTGATAGATTTACATATGGTTAGACTCGTGAGTGAATAAGGGTTCGAAAAATGTAAATTTTATCCGATTGCGAGACGTGGGCCCGAGGGGCGTTTTGGTCAAAATTTCTAATTTCGCGTATTAGTTCTGAATCAATTAGTTATTTTGATTTCTTGAAGTATTAGTTACATTATGCAATCGAATTGAATAGATTTGGGCCACCCGGAGTTGGATACTCGTGGAAAAAGTGTGGTACGGAGTTGAATTATGCAGTCGAGGTAACTGGCTTGCCTAACTCTGTGTTGGGGAATTTCCCTTAGGCATTTTTTTAACTGATTTTTACTATAAAAACCCCATGTACGTGAGGTGACGAGTGCGTGCATGGGATATTTTTACTAAATTTCCATCATTCTTTCTATGACATACCTCATTTTCAATCCTATTATTACTGTTATTGGTTTAAACTGAGTAACAACTTAAGATTTAATCATGTCAATCAATTTTACCTGATTTTCCACTCATTACTATTATTTGAAATCGGTTTAAGTATTTTACTCCATATTTGCCAACTGTTTTCCTAACCTTTTGAATTATGCTACATCTGGTATACATCTTGCATTGCATATTTAAATTGGGACTACGGACCGTGATTCGTGGGCTTTTCCATGTACTGCATTGCATATTTAAATTGGGACTACGGACCGTGATCCGAGATCTTTCCCCGAGTACTGCATAGCATATTTAAATTGGGTTACAGATCGAGATCCGGGAGCTTTCCCCCTGTATTGCATTGCATATTTAAATTGGGGCTACATGCCGAGACCCGGGAGCTTCCCCCTGTATTGCATTGCACGATTTTCTATTGAGTTATATGATGTTCTGAACTGAGATCTATTTACATTTTAAATTTCCGGTAATTATTGCTGTTTATATCAAATGTTAAATTATAATTATGTATTTTGAAACTCAGTAGAGCCTCAGCCTGACCTCGTCACTACTTGACTGGGGTTAGGCTTGGCACTTACTGGGTACCGAATGTGGAGTACTCACGCCCTTCTGCGCATGTTTTCCCCATGTGCAGATCTAGGTACCAGCACTAAGTACCAGAGTTAGGAGAGCAACATCCTATTTGTGGAGACCGAGAGGTATTTCTGCCGCGTCTGCAGAGCCCTCCGAGTCCCCCTCTTATCCTAGTATAGTTATAGTTCTCAGATAAGATTATATTTTTCCAGTTCCGATATTTTGAGCCATAGAGTACAACTTGTGATATTGCAGATATTCCGAGTTTTGGACAAAGTGAAACTGTAAATGCCGAGCGGCATGGTTTAATACCATTGTTTTTACTTCATTTCTCTATTTTTGACTTGCATTACTGTAACGACCCAGCCGGTCGTTTCGCGTATTAGGATTCTGTTCCCTTAAATGAAACCTTCCATAGCGGCTACTCGTGCTTTATGACTCGTGGGAGCGGGTGGTACGGGATTTGGGAATGAATTGGATGGTTTAGGAACACTTGGTTTCTTAAGATTGGCCTATTTGGCCAAGTTTGACTTCGGTCAACATTTTGAGCAAACGACCTCGTAATCGAGTTCAGACAGCTCCAGTAGCTCCGTATAATAATTTCGGACTTGGGCGTATGTTCGACTCGGGTTTCTGATGACCCGGGAGCATTTCGGCGCCCGAAATAGAAATCAGGATTTCCTTAAGTTTAGAATGTGGCCTGGAACGGGACTTCATTCTATCGAGGTCCGAATGGAATTCCGAGGCCGGCAATAGTTCCGTATAGTAATTTATGAACTGCAAAGTTTGAGGTCATTCCGAGTAGTATAGACCCGTTCGACACAATGAAGTTAATTCTAGAATCCTTAAGTTCTTAAGTTTGGTTAATTTGGTTTTGGGGTCGAATTTTGAGTTCTGCTGTTGTTTTTCATGTTCCGGAAGTTCGAGCGAGTCCGTATCATTAATACAGACTTGCCGGTGCTTTTGGACAGGGTCCCGAGGGACTCGGGTGTGTTTTAGACCCCCAGGAGTTAAGTTGGAAAAACCAGAAATTTTCTGTCTGGTTTCTTTCTCTGCGATCGCAAAAGAAGGGCCGCGATCGCAGCCTCCCTTATGCGATCACAGAGCTCTGGGTTCCACTTCTTTGCGATCGCATCCTCACCTCGCGATCGCATTGAGTCTTCTGGGCAGGGGTAATTTCTTCTTCGCGATCGCAGACACATATATGCGATCACATAGTGTCGTTTGGGGCCCAGGTTCATTTGTTCTCCGCGATCGCAGACCACCAGCCACGATCGCAGTGTTCTGGCAGGTTGGTCTCTGCGATCGCAGGCCTGATGCTGCGATCATAGTGAAGGCTGGACTAGGCAGTATCTAAATGTTCAATGACGGGTCTCCTTCATTATTTCAAGCTCCAAACTCCATTAGAGCTCCTTAAAGCTAGGGAAAAAGCTGTCCAAGGTCAAATCCATCAAAGGTTAGTAATTTTCCTCTCTAAATTCATGAATTAGGCATGTAAATCCAATTAGTTTAGTTATTAAAACACAAAAACCATAAAATTGGGATAGAAATCCTAGGGCTTTGGATAAACTAGTGAATTATCCCTTGTTAGCCATGAATCCTTGAATAAATTAGGTAATTACGATCCTTAGGCTTCGGGTAATTCATTTCTTTAAGAATTTTTAAAATCCGAACGCACGCGCCCGGCGTCGAAATTTCAAAAACCTTCAAGAATGCTATATTTTGGAATTTCTTGTTAATTCTTTCTCTTGGTACCTAAATTGATTCAATTATACTATATTTGGCTAGTTGCGAGCTGTCGAGAGTAGTTTCGGAGTCTCGTACGCATTCTTGATCCGGTCCTTGATCCGAGGGGTGACTTCATCGAGGTGAGTCTCCTTTCCATACTTGTAAGGGGGAAATGTCCCCATAGGTTCCTTGTTTTCTATTTGTACTTGTTGTGGGGGCCGCGTACGTACCACGTGACGAGAGTCCGTACGTGGCGACTATACTGCTATGTCGGGTAGCCATAGGACTCACGAGCATGCCCTTATGTGCCTTGTTTGGACTATCTTACGTGTTATAAATTGTGTTTACTATTGAAATGGTACGAAAGAAGGGAAATATAATGAGGTAAATCCTAAATTATCTATCAGTGATATGATATGGACATGATCCTGTTGAGTACACAGTTGAGTCTGTACCCATAGGTACCTATATATATGAGTACTATTATTATCGAGTCAGCACACGAGTCGTGGTCTGGATGCGCGATCGTGGATCAGCTTATACATATTTATTATCGAGTCAGCACACGAGTCGCAGGCATGATGCGCGACCGTGGGGAGCTTATTACTATCGAGTCAGTACACGAGTCACATGTATGATTCGCGATAGTGGGGAGCTTATTACTATCGAATCAGCACACGAGTCGCATGTATGATTCGTGATCGTGGGGAGATTTATGACCTCAGTCCTTATGACCTACCTTACGACTCCGGCCGGTAGTCTTGTCTGTGTCGGTATATGTACACTTGAGTCTGGATCACATATGACAGGGTGGAAAGGTATTGTTGAATAAGAGAGAATTGTACTTGGGATTCCTATTTGTGTTATATTATGTGTTCATATACTTGTTGTTTACTGATTCACATGCTTATTGCTTTATCCATACCTCATTTTTATATTATTATGCTGGTCCTTAGTGAGTATCTAGTCGACCTCTCGTCACTACTTCTTCGAGTTTAGACGGGATACTCACTGGGTACATATTTAATTATGTACTCATGCTGCACTTTCCTTTCTTTCTGCACTTGACTGTGCAGGTCCGGAGGCTGGTCCATCTGATTTTCAGTCCGGTGCTAGGTACTGACTGCGCAGTTACACTTCACGGTGAGTTGTCCATCCTGGCGACTTCCTGACAGCACCCTGGAGTTTCTTTGCCATGTTTCTCTGTCTATTTATTCAGACTGAGGCATTGTATATATATATTTTGGTCATTGTATATTCCATTGTTGCCTGTGACACTCGTGACACTAGTTCCTGGGACACACGTAGTGTATATTTTGGGGTACTGGGCTGTATACCTATGTATATGTCTTAGCTTGGTTGGGCGTTTACTATGCTTTACTATCATATCAGGCTGATATCTTGCTTATTTTGTTTAAAATTTGTAGCTATTGATTTGTTAAAACTAAAGGGGGAAGGGAATCACATAGTGTATTTCATATTGGCTTGCCTAACCCCGCCGTTGGGCGCCATCGCGACCTGAACTAGTATTTGGGTCGTGACAATTACATTTAAATTTCATAATATTTAGGCTTACCTAGTCGTCTAGACTAGGTGCCGCACGAAACCCTGTGGAGGGAAAATTGGGTCGTGACATACCCATTCAGCCACGAACCCAATATACAATTAATTTCGAAATCCTACCTCAATTTGAGGTAAAGATTCGATTTTTATAAAATTCCCTAATTCTACCCAAACCCTCAATTTTACCATGAAAATTCTTAGTTTTTGATTTAAGAGTGATGAAAAACAATGGGAATTGAAAGAGTAAAGTTTAGAATTGATTAGCTATGACTTGGGGATGATATTTGGTGATGAAATTTGTTCCTAGGGCAATGCGATTCGAAAATTTGAAGAAGAAGAAGTCTGCCCGTTTTATATATATTTTTCTGCCAGCTATTCTACCTTGTTTTTCATGCCAAACTATCACAAAACTCGATTTTTATGTGTCCAATGGATATTCTTGTGCAATTCTAGTCAAGTTAGGCTTTTGAATCACTCAATTTGGCCTTATAATGAAGGAGATATGTCGGTTTTAATATTTGCAATTAGTGCAGATTTTTAATACGCCGTCAGAGGCAATTTCGTAATTAACTTAAAATCTGTCAACCTTAGTAAAATGCCCATAAAACCCTCATACGATGTCTAAATTCGATGATTCTTTTTGCTACGGGTCCGTAATTACGATACAAATCTAATACTTAATTCAAAACAAAAATCAGAGCTCATTTGTTCAATATGATATCATTTATGCTTGAAGAAACGACGTTGGAGCATAAGAAAGAACGAGCACAACACAACTCAAACCTATTTGAAACTCACCCGAGCCTTCGGGGCTATAAATCAAACATGCACGCAAGTCTAAAAGCATCACACAAACTTGATCGAGCGATCAAATCATGAAAATAATATGTAAAACTATGAATTAAACCTCAAAACTTGTTATTTTCCTGAAGAACACTTATAATTCATAACTTTTCAACCGGATGTTCGGATCACGTCAAACGAACTCCGTTCTTCACCAAATTTCACAGGCAAGGCCTAAATATCATAAAAAATCTTTTCCGGGCTCCGAAATCAAAATACGGGCCCGATACCAATGATTTCAAACATTTATTCTTTTCTTTATTTCATTAATATTTCAATGAAACAATTTATTTCAAAAATTGTTTTCTAAGGCTTGGGACCTCGGAATTCATTTTCGGATATACGCCCAAGTCCCATATTCTAATGCGGACCTCCTGGGATGGTCGAAACACATATCCGAGTCCGTTTACTTAAAATTTTGACCAAAGTCAACTATAATCAAATTTTAAATCTAGAAATTACTATTTCTCATATTTTAACATAAAAGCTTTCTGGTTTCACGCCCAGACTGCGCATGCAAATCGATGTACTTAAAATTAGTCTTTTTATGGTTAATAAGTCTAGAATTGGGTCTAAATTCTTAAAATGACCTCTTTGGGTCATCGCACACAATAAGTGACCAATTTGCTGTTTCATTTTGGTAAAAAATAAGTGTTCATTTATATAACCAACGATTAGACATGTCACGACCCAAATCCTAATTCAGGTCGCGATAGCGCCCAACAGCGGTGTTAGGCAAGCCAACATGAACGATACTAAATGTTACCATCCCCAGTTGTTTAATAAGCCAACATTTAACAATTTTTTTTTAATCAGATGTAAATAAGATAATAGACTGTGATATGAAATAAAACCACTGATGCGTGAACCGAACAATAAGCATAGCTATATAATATGTACAACCCCAAAACCCAAAATATACACCACGTGTGTGCCAGGAACTAGTGTCACGGGCAACTACAGAATATACAACGATAGAACATGTACAGAGCCTCAGTCTGAATGAAATAGACACGGAAAAATGACAAAAGAACTCCAGGGTGCTGCCGGGAAGTCGCCGGGAATAGAAGCTCACCGTGAAGTATAATCACACAATCAATATCTAGCACCGGCCTGATAGTCAGATGTACCAGCCTCCGGACCTGTACAGTCAAGTACAGAAGAAGAAGAAGTGCAGCATGAGTACATAAATAAATATGTACCCAGTGAGTATCTAGTCTAATCTCGAAGAAGTAGTGACGAGAAGTAGACTCGACGCTCACTAGGGTCTCATAACAGTAGAACTATATGTGACAGGATATAAGAGAAAGCAGTGGGCATGTAAGACAGATAACATCAAAATGCATCAATAACAGGTATCAAAATAACAATCGGAATCTAATCAACAAAGGACCACCGGGATGAAACAACAACAAACAAGTCTTATATCCGTCGTGGCGTACGGCCCACTCCCATAAATGTACTCTCCAAACCCGCCGTGGCGTACGACCCGATCCCATATATGTACACAAGTATCCCTCACTCTGCCGTGGCGTACGACCAGATCCCATATGATTGTAACTACTCTCAATCCCGCCGTGGCATACGACCCGATCCCATAATGATACTCTCTCTCAACCTACCGTGGCGTACGACCCGATCCCAAAATAATACACACAAGTACAAATGATTCAAGTCAAGTCTTATGAAGCTTTTAGGCGAACATTACAACTCATAATAGAGCACAGAATATACAGATATCGTGACAGAGAAGAACATAAGAATCATGTTGTGGCCTAACTACCCAGACGATACTATAGTAGCCGCTATGTACGGACTCCCGTCACATGGTGCGTACGCTGCCCCCAAACTATTACATTTAGCATTCAAAGTACCTAGGGGGACAATTCCTCGTACAAGATTAGAAAGGAGACGCACATGTGGTCCTAAGGGAGACCTCACCTGAGGTCGCACTTGCGGAGCTGGAGAGCGCACCTGCGGCTCCGCTCTTGAGGAAGAAGAACCGCACCTGCGAGGATGGGACCGTAGGAGTGGTCCCGCACCTGCGACTGGGCAACAGCACCTGCGGTCACACCAGTTGCAGCTGCACCAACAGTGATTTTTTCTGGTTTTTAGCCTCGTGCGAGGTCCGGGAGGCACCTGGGCCCACCCGAGCCCCCGTCAAAATATACGAACAAGTTCCAAATCATAAGACGGACTCGCTCGAGCCTACGGAACACTCAAAACATCGCTAAAACTCAAAATCACTCCCCAAAATCCCTGAATTCAAACTCAAGAGCTTAAAGTTCTAGATTTCTATAACGATGCACCGAACTGACCTATACAACTCGGAATGACCTCAAATTTTGCGGACAAGTCATAAATGACTATACAAAACTATTCCTAGTCCCGGAATTCCGTTCGGACCTCAATAGCATAAAGTCACATCCCAACCCAAATTTCAAATATAAGGAAATCCTGATTTCCATATGGGCGCCGAAATGCTCTCGGGTCATCGAAAACCCGAGCCAAACATACGTCCAAGTCCGAAATAATCATACGGAGCTACTAGAGCTGTCAGAACTCGATTCCGAGTTCATTTGCTCAAAATGTTGACCGAAGTCAAACTTGGCCAAATAGGCCAACCTTAAGGAACCAAGTGTTCCTAAATCATTCAAACCATTCCCAAATCCCGAACCACCCGCTCCCGCAAGTCATAAATCATGAGTAGCCGCTATGGAAGGTTTCATTTAAGGGAACGAGATTCTAATACGCAAAACGATCGACTGGGTCGTTACAAGACAAATACCTCAATTTACCCTTTTATCATTTTGACACTTCAAGTGCCTTTTAGGTGTATCAAGTAGACACCTCACAGTGACATGACAAGTTACGTGTATTTTAATTTGATTTGTACGCGTGAAACTTTTATCAGATTTCTCCTCTTTTGTTTCCAAAATTAAAATAACTTTGTGTGTGGGTCCTACACTATATTATTGTTTACTGAATTTTGTGAGAGTGTGAGTACATGGTACATTTCATACATACTGTGCATTGACACTTAGAGATATGTTGAGCTTATTATTATTACACTCTTCAGATTTGCATTCGTTTTACTTCCTGTGCTGAACACTTGAATAGAAAGCATGCCTACTTTACTATACGGTTTTACATTATGTTATTTGTTGAGGTTTAGTCCGTCACTCGGCCCATAGTTTGGTCTTGTTACTATCACTCAGCCCATAGTTTGGTCTTGTTACTTACTAAATCGGTGTACTCATGTTTATCCCTACACCTTGTGTGCAGATCCAGGTACCTCAGGTCCCGGTAGTGGTTGTTGACCATTTCGGTGCGGAGCCTCAGTCGAAGATTGCGAGGTAGCTGCCTGGCGATTGCAGCCTCATCTTCTCCTTCCTTATCTTCACTATAGCATATTTTATTATTTCCAGATAATTGTTGTCTTATTATATTTCAGATTTATAGTAGTATTGGCTTGTGACTTAGTGACACCTGGTGTTGGAATTTTATTTCAATATTTTCGGTTTTGGATTTACTATTTTAAATAGAAATTATGTGAAAATATTATTATTATTTAAATGTTTTTAAGAAAATCGAATTGTATGAAATTGTGAGGCTTGCCTAGTTCCACGATAGGGGTCATCACGACCGGGGTGATTTGGGATCGTGACAATTAGAAAATGTATCCAAGAAATAAGGTAATTCTAAATAATTGAGAAACTCTCTAGCTGGTACGACGTAATTTATACTTATTTTTGCTTCTTCTTATCTTTCTCTTGTGTTCTTTCTTTGTGTGTTGGCTTTGTCTTGTGTTATAGTAACCAAGGGAGTTCAAGGAAAAACTAGTAAAACCTTTGCTTCAAGTCTCCAAAATTTTGAGGTCTAATGATTTTCAAAAATCAAATTTTTTAATTTTATTTTTGCTTAGATAATGTAAAAATTTGTAGAAAAGAATATTAAATTTTTAGAAGAAAAAAAAGAGAGAAAGGATTGCCTACTTTTCAATAGTAAGAATATTTTAAAACTTTGAGTTAAGTTATATAGATCTTCATATTAGTAAATAAAATTATTTTACAATAATATCCAAGGTAATGTATGAATAATAAATGGGTAACATCTTATTAAGTTGAATTAAATTTCACCAATATAAATAAAATGTTATTAAGTGAAGTTAAACCTTTATATCTTGTGAGAATATATAATAAATCAAAAGTACAAAAATAACTTTTGATTAAAACTTTGAACTACTAATTTGATTGAGTCTCCTTAAGTGTAACATGAAGTTAACATATGTATATTAGGCTATCATACGCATGTTAAATTTATACAATTTGTAATAGTAGGTAGAATGACAAAGTCTTTAAAATTGAATTTTGAAATTTGAGTTTTGAACACCGAAAATCTTACATTGCTAAGTTTGAGATGCAAAATCTTAGTTGTTAGATACGTGAGTTCGACTAGCCTAACGAGATTCATCCAACTTTTGCGTAGGACAAAACAATGATCATCTTCAATTTGTTCTGCTTTCTGTTCCCGATGTTGAACGTGCAAGGTGGTGGAAAAAATTTCACCAATATAAATAAGAATATCATTAAGTAAAGTTAAACCTTTATGTCTTGTGAGAATATATTATAAATCAAAAGTTGAGTCTCCTTAAGTGTAACATGAAGTTAAAAACATATATGTATATTAGGCTATCATACTTATGTTAAGTTTATACAATTCGTAATTGTGATGACCCAAGAGACCATTTTATGAACTTAAACTCCGTTCTAGGCTAATTAGCCATAAAAAAATTAATTTTAACTACCTCAATTTGCGTGCGCAGTCCAGGCGTGAGACCGAAAAGCTTTTATGTTAAAATATAAGAAACAATATCTTGAGTCAACATTTGAGTAAACGAATTCGGAACTATGTTTCGACGATCTCGAAAGGCCCGCAGTAAAATATGGGACCCAGGCGTATGCCCGAAAATGAATTCCGAGGTCCCATGCCTTAGAAATCAGTTTTTGAAAGAAATTATTTTGCTGAAATATTCATGAAATAAATAAAAGAATAAATATTTAAAATCATTGGTATCGGGCCCATATTATGGTTTCGAAGCCCGATACAGATTTGTTATGATATTTAGGCCTTTCCTGTGAAATTTGGTAAAAAACGGAGTTCGTTTGACGTGATTCGGACATCCGGTTGAAAAGTTATGAACTATAAGTGTTCTTGAGGAAAATAATGAATTTTGAGGTTTCGTTTTTTTACATGTTATTTTCATGATTTGATCGAAGGAGAAAGTCCGTATTATGCTTTTAGACCCAGGCGTGCATGTTTGATTTAGAGCCCCGAGGGCTCGGGTGAGTTTCAAATTTATTTGGGTTGTGTTGCGCTCGTCCTTTCTTATGCTTCAACGTCGATTCTTCAAGCATAAATGATATCATATTGAACCAATGAGATTAGATTTATGTTTTGAATGAAGTATTAGATCCGTATCGTAATTACGGACCCGTAGAAAAAAGAATCATCGAATTTTAAGATCGTAGGAGGGTTTTATGGGCATTTTACTAAAGTTGCTAAATTTTCAGGTTAATTACGAAATTGCCCCTGACGGCATATTAAAAATCTGCACAAATTGCAAATATTAAAACCTATATATCTCATTCATTATAAGGCCAAATTGAGTTATTCAAAAGCCTAAATTGACTAGAATTTCACAAGGAATCCATTGGAACGAAGAAAATCGAGTTTAGGGATCGTTTGGCATGAGAAACGAGGCAGAATAGCTGGCAGAAAAATAAGTACAAAACGGGTAGACTTCTTCTTCTTCAAATTTCCGAACCACACAGCCCAAGAAACGAATTTCTTCACCAAATATCATCCCCAAAAGTCATAAGTAATCAATTGTAAACTTTACTCCTTCAATACCCATTGTTTTTCATCACTTTTAAATCAAAAACTAAGAATTTTCATGGTAAAAATTGAAGGTTTGGGTAGAATTAGGGAATTTTATAAAAATCGAATCTTTACCTCGAATTGAGGTCCGATTTCGAAATTAATTTTATATTTGGGTTCGTAGGTAAATGGGTAAACGTAATTTGATCTGAACCCCGAGTTTAGACCAAGCGGGCCCAGGGTCGGGTTTTCACTTTTTTTTTAGAAAACTTAGGAAAAATTATATTTTTCAATAAAGTTAGTTTCTTTAGCATTAGTTAATGATATTAAGTTAATTTTGATTAGATTCGAGCAATTTAGAGGTGAATTCAAAAGGAAAAGCAATAATTGAGCTGTGAGTGGCCTGCAGAATTGATGTAAGTGTTTGGCCTAACTTTAGCTTGAGGGAATAGGAATCCCCACTTGTTTTCTATGTGAATTTCATGGGTGTGGTGTATAGGTGTGGTGACGAGTATCTATGCAACACCCAAATCATTTGTTGAACATGATCCCCGTTCCCCACTTATTTGATCATTGTTTTAACTGTTACATGTTCATTATTGTTTCTATGACTATTTGGCCTTGTTGAATTGTTGTTAGTTATCGTTGTGACTATTTTGAAAGACTATTGGTTGTTTGAGATAGTTCCCTTGTGATATAAACATGGTTGAGAGGTTTGGTATTCTTTTTATGAAATAAATATATATATTTTGATATTCTTGTTGGTTCATGGTTGAGAGGTTATTGATGAGGTTATAAGAAAAGTGCAGTTTATTATTTATAATTGTGAAGGTTCGCGTGTTTATTGGGTTTCATTGAGATATTTCCAATTGTTATTGTAAGTGTGTTAAAGATGTTGGTTGTTCTCTTGAGTTTATCATAGTATATAAAGACTGAGCTGGATTGACAGCGTTACGATGTTTACTTATGTTCTGATTGGTTTTATTATGAAATGTTATTGGTTAAAGCTTACGAGCTATATGATATTCTGTTTCAAATTGAGAAATAATAGTATTGTGAGAGGCTTGGCCTGAATCGTGAAAGTTAAAATAAATAAATAAATAAATATATGATTGTGATAAGGGTGGACAGGAGAAATAAATATATATGACTGTGATAAGGGTGGACATGAGGAATAAATATATATGACTGTGATAAGGGTGGACAGGAGAAATAAATATATATGACTATGATAAGGGTGGATAGGAGGAATAAATATATATGACTGTGATAAGGGTGGACAGGAGAAATAAATATATATGACTGTGATAAGGGTGGACAGGAGAAATAAATATATATGACTGTGATAAGGTTGGACAGGAGAAATAAATATATATGACTGCGATAAGGGTGGACAGGGATAATATAAATATGTGACAGTGATAAGGGAGGATATTTACATTTGTTTTTTACTGATTTTTTTCAAGAAAAAGAGAATCAAAGTTTTGAAAAGCTAAATGACTATTTTTACTGTTTTGTTTTTAGGAAGATAAAGATTTGAAACTTACTATTTTATAGTACTATTTTCATATTTTGGTGCTACTTTTATTCAAAGATAAAGCTTGAAGAACTTGGAAATTTTGAGGATTAGGTTATAGTTGAGGCCTGAAAGAGGAGGTTGTGTTATTTTATTATTGATGCAGTATTTGAATTGATGTGTTCAGATTTCCTTCTTGTTTTATAATTATTGTCACAGATATATTTTTGTCACGACCCAAATCCTAATCAGACCGCGATGGCACCCAATATCAGGGTTAGGCAAGCCAACATAGAAGACACTAGGTGATATCCCTTCCCCGCCTGATTAAACATGTCGGAAGTTACCAGTTTTAAACAATTTAACATGATTATAGCATGATATGATAATAAAATCGTAAAGGCAAAGGGCCAAAACAAAGCACATATATAAATATACAGCCCAAGCCCAAAATATATACTACGTGTGTGCCAGGAACTAGTGTCACGAGTGTCATGGGTAACTAATCAATATACAATGATAAAATATATACAGAGCCTCAGTCTGAATGAAATAGACAGAGAAAATAACAAAAGAAACTCCAGGGTGCTGCCAGGAAGTCGCAGGAAGAGCAGCTCACCGTGAAGTATAACCACACAATCAATATATAGCACCGGCCTGATAATCAGACGTACCAGCCTCCGGACCTGTGCAGTCAAGTACAGAAAAGAAGAAGTTCAGCATGAGTACATAAATGAATATGTACCCAGTGAGTATCCTGTCTAATCTCGAAGATGTAGTGACGATAGGTCGACTCGATACTCACTAAGGTCCAACAGTGATAATAATAGACAGGATATAAGGAAAACCGTAGGCATGTAAGATAGATAAACATCAAAATGCATCGATATCAGGTATCCAAATAACAATTGAAGTTAAACAACAAATAGGACCAACAGGATGAAATAATGTCAAGCAAGTCTTATACTTGCCGTGGCGTACGACCCGCTCCCATAAATGTACTCACTTTCTCTCTCCGCCGTGGCGTACGACCCGATCCCATAAGTATAATCACTCTGATCACTCTGCCGTGGCGTACGGCCCGATCCCATAATGTAATCACTCTCATTACTCCGCCGTGGCGTACGACCCGATCCCATAATGTAATCACTCTCATCACTCCGCCGTGGCGTACGACCCGATCCCATAATGTAATCACTCTCATCACTCCGCAGTGGCGTACGACCCGATCCCATAATGTAATCAGGTACAATTGAAACGAGTCAAGTATTACAATCCTTTGAATGAAAAATTACTAATCACAACAAGAGCACAGAGCATATTTACATCAAAACAGGGGGAAAACAATGAACATGTTGTGGCCTAACTATCCCGATGAAGCAATAATAGCCACTACGTACGGACTCTCGTCACGTGGTGTGTACGTATTCCCCAACAAATACAAATAACATTCAAAGTTACCTAGAGGGACAATTCCCTCTTAAAAGGTTAGAAAGGAAACTCACCTCGTGACCGATATCACCCCTCGGCTCAAGGATGCGCCCAAATCTTTGAAATCTACCCTCGACGGCTCGCAATTAGCCAAACATAACGTAATTGAATCAATTTAAGCTCAATGAAGGGGAATTAACAAGGAAATCCCAAAATTAAGCATTCTTGAAGGTTTTCATAATTTCGACCCCAGGCCCACACGTTCGGATTTTGAAAATTCTCGAAGGAATCAAATACCCGTAGCTAAGGATCATATCAATTACGTGATTTCTACTCAAATTCATGGACTTAGATGCAAAATTCCATATCAACCCCAAGAGCCCTAAGATTCTTACCAAATTCCATGATTCTTGATATTTTAAGAATTAAACTAGTTGAATTCTATGTATAAATTGAAAATTTAGAGAGGAACTATTAACCTTTGATGATACAACTCTTGGACAGGCCTTTCCCCAGCTCTAAAGTTTTCTAATGGAGTTTGAAGGAGAGAAAAAAAATGAAGAAAACCCGTTTTGGGCATTTATATAGGGCTGCCAACAGGAGTTTCCGCACCTGCGACCTTGGGACCGCAGGTGCGGTCTCGTAAATGGCCTCTCTTGCGGAAAAAGGTCAGGGCAACTGGGTTCGCACCTGTGGAGTTGGGAGCCGCACCAGCGGTCCCGCTCCCGCGGAGTTTCGACCGCACCTGCGAAGGCTTAGACCGCAGGTGCGATTTCTCACCTGCGACTGGGCGACCGCACCTGCGGTCACACTAGATGCAGCTGCACCAGCAGTGGTTTTTGCTGGTTTTTGGACTCGTGCGGGGTCCGGGAGACACCTGGGCCCACCCGCGCCCCCGTCAAAATATACCAACAAGTCCCAAATCCTAAGACGGACTTTCTCGAGTCTACGGAACACTCAAAACATCGCTAAAACTCAAAATCACTCCCCAAAACCCCTGAATTCAAATTTAAGACTTGAAGAATTTTAGATTTCTATGACGATGCGTCGAACTGATCTATACAACTCGGAATGACCTCAAATTTTGGAGACAAGTCATGAATGACTATACGGAACTATTCCCGGTCCCGGAATTCTGTTTGGACCTCGATTGCATAAAATCATGTCCCAACCCAAATTTCAAACATAGGGAAATCCTAATTTCCATTTCGGGCGCCGAAATGCTCCCGGGTCATCGAAACCCTGAGCCGAATATATGCCCAAGTCCGAAATCATCATATGGAGCTACTGGAGCTGTCAGAACTCGATTTTGAGGTAGTTTGCTCAAAATGTTGACCAAAGTCAAACTTGGCAAAATAGGCCAACCTTAAGGAACCAAGTGTTCCTAAGTCATCCAAATCATTCCCAAATACCGAACCACCCGCTCCCGCAAGTCATAAAGCAAGAATAGCCGCTATGTAAAGTTTCATTTAAGGGAACGAGATCCTAATTCACAAAACGAATGGCTGGGTCGTTACATTCTCCCCATCTTAAACAAATGTTCGTCCTCGAATGGGTCTAGAATCGTACCTGGAGTGCTGAATAGCTGTGGATATCTGCTCCGCATGTCCTACTCGGACTCCCAAGTCGCCTCCTCGGCTGGCTGGCCTCTCCACTGAACCTTAACCGCAGAAACTGTCTTGGACCTCAACTGGCGGTCCTGCTTATCAACAATACTAGATCCTCCTCATAGCCCAACTTCTCATCTAATTGAATAGTGTTGTAATCAACCACGTGCGAGAAGTCGACGTGATACCAGTCTCCGGACCTGCACATAAACGCCCAGCCAAGCTAAGACATATACATAGGTATACAACCCAGTACCCAAAAATATACACTACGTGTGTGCCAGGAACTAGTATCACGAGTGTCACGGGCAACTATGGAATATACAATAACCAAAATGTATATACAAAGCCTTAGTCTGAATAAATAGACAGAGAAACATGGCAAAGAAATTCCAGGGTGCTGTCAGGAAGTCGCCAAGAAGGACAGCTCACCGTGAAGTGTAACCGCGCAGTCAGTACGTAGCACCAAACTGTAAATCAGATGGACCAGCCTCCGGACCTGCACCGTCAAGTGCAGAAAGAAAGGAAAGTACAGCATGAGTACATAATTAAATATGTACCCAGTGAGTATCCCGTCTAAACTCGAAGAAGTAGTGACGAGAGGTCGACTAGATACTCACTAAGGTCCAGCATAATAATATAAAAATGAGATATGGATAAAGCAATAAGCATGTGAATCAGTAAACGGCAAGTACATGAACACATAATATAACACAAATAGGAATCCCAAGTACAATTCTCTATTTCAACAATACCTTTCCACCCTGTCATATGTGATCCAGACTCAAGTGTACATATACCGACACAGACAAGACTACCGGTCGGAGTCATAAGGTAGGTCATAAGGACTGAGGTCATAAAGCTCCCCACGATCGCGAATCATACCTGCGACTCGTGTGCTGACTCGATAGTGATAAGCTCCTCACGATCGCGAATCATACATGCGACTCATGTGTTGACTCGATAGTAATAAGCTCCCCATGGTCGCGCATCATGCCTGCGACTTGTGTGATGACTCGATAATAAATATGTATAAGCTGACCCACGATCGCGCATCCGCTCCACGACTCGTGTGCTGACTCGACAATAATAGTAATCATATATATAGGTACCTGTAGGTACCGATGCAACTGTGTACTCGACAGGATCATGTCCATATCATATCACTGATAGCTAATTTAGGATTTACCTCATTATGTTTCCCTTCTTTCATACCATTTCAACAATAAACACAATTTATAACATATAAGATGGTCCAAACAAGGCACATAAGGGCATGCTCGTGAGTCCTACGGCTACCCGACATAGCAGTATAGTCGCCACCTACGGACTCTCATCGCGTGGTATGTACGCGGTCCCCCACAACAAGTACACATATAAAACAAGGAACCTATGGGGACATTTCCCCCTTACAACTTTGGAAAGGAGACTCACCTCGATGAAGTCACTCCTCGGATCAAGGACCGGATCAAGAATGCGCACGAAACTCCGAAACTACTCTCGACGGCTCGCAACTAGCCAAATATAGTATAATTGAATCAATTTAGATACCGAGATAAAGAATTAACAAGAAATTTCAAAATATAGCATTCTTGAAGGTTTTTGAAATTTCGACCCAAGGCCCGCGCGTTCGGATTTTGAAAATTCTTGAAGGTATGAATTACCCGAAGCCTAAGTAATTACCTAATTTTTTCAAGGATTCATGGCTAACAAGGGATAATTCACTAATTTATCCAAAGCCCTAGGATTTCTATCCCAATTTTATGGTTTTTGTGTTTTAATGACTAAACTAATTGGATTTACATGCCTAATTCATGAATTTAGAGAGGAAAATTACTAACCTTGATGGATTTGACCTTGGACAACTTTTTCCTTAGCTTGGAGGAGTTCTAATGGAGCTTGGATCTTGAAATAATGAAGGAGACCCGTCATTGATAATTTAAATACTGCCCAGTTCATCCTTCACTGCGATCGCAGCATCAGGCCTGCGATCGCAGAGACCAACCTGCCAGAACACTGTGATCGCGGCTGGTGGTCTTCAATCGCGGAGAACAAATGGACCTGGGCCCCAAACGACACTATGCGATCGCATATATGTGTCTGCAATCGCGAAGAAGAAATTACCCCGGCCTAGAAGACTCAATGCGATCGCGAGGTGAGGCTGCGAGCACGAAGAAGTGGAACCCAGAGCTCTACGATCGCATAAGGGAGGCTGCGATCGCATAGAGCAATCAACAGCCCAGTAGAAATCCTTCTCTGCGATCGCGGCCCTCCTTCTGCAATCGCAGAGAAGGAAATTAGACAGAAAATTTCTAGTTTTTCCAACTTAACTCCCGGGGGTCTAAAACACACCTGAACCCCTCGGGACCCCGTCCAAAAGCACCGGCAAGTCTGTATTCATGATATGGAATCGCTCGAATTTCCGGAACATGAAAAACAACAGAGGAACTCAAAATTTAACTCCAAAACCAAATTAACCAAACTTAAGAACTTAAGGATTCTAGAATTCACTTCATTGCGCCGAACGGGTCTATACTACTTGAAATGACCTCAAACTTTGCAGACAAGTCATAATGAGTATACGGAACTATTGTCGGCCTCAAAATTCCATTTGGACCTCGATAGCATGAATTCCCATTCCAGGCCAGATTCTAAACTTAAGGAAATCCTTATTTCCATTTCGGGGGCCGAAACACTCCCGTGTCATCAGAAACCCGAGCCGAACATACGCCCAAATGCAAAATCATTATACGGAGCTACTGGAGCTGTCAGAACTCGATTCCGAGGTCGTTTGCTCAAAATGTTGACCGAAGTCAAACTTGGCCAAATAGGCCAACCTTAAGGAACCAAGTGTTCCTAAACCATCAAATTCATTCCCAAATCCTGTACCACCCGCTCCCGCGAGTCATAAAGCACGAGTAGCCGCTATGGAAGGTTTTATTTAAGGGAACGGAATCCTAATATGCGAAACGACCGGCTGGGTCGTTACATTGATACCCTCTCCGGACACCACATGCCCCAGATATGCCATAGACTCCAACCAGAACTCACACTTGGAGAACTTTAGCATATAGCTTCTGCTCTCGCAAGGTCTGAAGCACAACTCTCAAATGCTGCTCGTGCTCACCCAGGATCCGTGAGTGGATCAATATATCATTAATGAAAACAATAACGAAGGAGTCATTATACAACTTGAACACCTTATTCATCAAGTCCATAAATGCTGCTGGGGCATTAGTCAAGACAAAGGACATCACTAGGAACTCATAATGGCCATATCTGGTGCGAAATGCAGTCTTGGGAACATTAGAAGCCCGAATATTCAACTGGTGATAACCCGATCTTAGATCAATCTTAGAAAACACACGAGCACCGTGCAACTGGTCAAACAAATCATCAATGCGCGGTAGAGGATACTTATTCTTGATGGTCACTTTATTCAGCTGGCGGTAATCAATGCACATCCGCATGGATCCATCCTTCTTTTTTACAAATAAGACCGGAGCACCCCACGGCGACACGCTCGGCCTAATGAACCCCTTGGCCAACAACTCCTCAAGGTGCTCCTTCAACTTCCTTAGCTCTTTAGGATCCATACGATATGGGGGAATGGAAATAGGCTGAGTACCTGGAGCCAAATCAATGCAGAAGTCTATATCTCGATCCGGGGGCATGCCGGGAAGATAAGAAGGAAACACATCCGGAAACAATCGAACGACAGGCACATAATCAATGGTAGGAGACTCGGCAGTGGTGTCCCGCACATAAGCATAGTAGGCTAAACACCCCTTCTCGACCATATGCCTAACTGAAGAACTAACTGAAGAACCCATCCACTCTAACCTCGGCGACTCAGGCATGGCTAATGTAACTGTCTTGGCATGGAAATCCAACACAGTATGATAAGGAGATAGCCAATCCATGCCCAAAATTACCTCGAAATCAACCATATCAAGCAATAACATGTCGGCTCTAGTCTTAAAACCACAGAAAGCAATCACACATCATTAGTAGACCCGGTCTACTACCACAGAATCGCCCACAAGAGTGGACACATACAAGGGAGAACCCAAAGACTCACGAGGAACATCCAAATAATGGGAAACTAATACGGAAACATATGAGTACGTAGATCCTGGGTCAAATAACACTGACGCCTCTCTACCACAGACTGAAATAATACCTGTAATCACGGTGTCTGAGGCCACTGCGTCTGATCTGGCTGGAATAGCATAAAATCTGGCTGAAGCACCCGAAGACTAAGCTCCCCCAGAACGAGCTGGAGCTGACTGACCCTCTCCTGACTGGCCTCCCCCTCTAGGACGGCCCCTGCCAACCTGACCCCCTCCCCTAGGTGGTCGTACTGCTGGTGCTGGAATCATAGGCTGGTGACTCTACTGCATGGCCCTGCCCAGATACCTGGGACAAAACCTCCATGTGTGACCCTGCTCCCCACACTCGAAGCAACCCCCTGGCACTACTGCTCACTGCCCCGAAAAGGAAGAACCCTGAATAGCTGGAGAGCGGTGTGAATCCTCTCGTAAAGCACTATAATAAGAACTAGGAGATATCTGATGACTGGAATAACTGCTGGGTGCACTCTGGATGGCTGGAGGATAGTAAGAGCGCTCTGGCATGGTGCTGAATTGAGGCCTCGCTGAAACACCCCTGAGAGGTAGTGGAGGTGCTGAATATGAAGGCCTACTGAATTGAAAACCCCCGAACAGACCCCTGCCCCCAGCTGGAGCACCCCTGAAGTCACCTGAGAACCTGGCTCTCTTGTCCTGCTGACCCTGCTGACCCGACTGACCCTACTCCCTGCTCCTCATACGGTAACCCTCAATCAGTCGAGCTATCTCGACTACAAGCTGGTATGGGATACTCATCTCTACCTCTCTAGCTATGGAGGTCCTGATACCCGGATGTAAGCCTACCACGAAACGTCGCACTCTCTCGGCATCAGTGGGAAATATCATAAAAGCATGGCGAGATAACTCTGAAAACCTCGCCTCATAATCCGTCACGGACATCTGTCCCTGCTCTAACCTCTCAAACTGACCCTGAAGCTCCTCTCTCTCAGACAGTGGAATGTATCTGTCCAAGAATAGCTGGGTAAACTAACTCCAAGTGACAGGAGAAGAATCCGCTGGCCTACTAAGAACATATGACTGCCACCAGCGGTGAGCTCTACCCTTAAGCTGAAATGTAGTGAAGTCAACCCCATACGACTCCAAAATCCTCATGTTGTGCAGTCTCTCCTTGCACCTGTCTATAAAATCCTGGGCATCCTCACCCCGCTCACCCTCGAAGACTGGAGGGTGAAGTCGGGTCCATCTATCAAGCATCTTCTGTTGATCACCTTCTGCAACTGGCCTAGGCTCTGGTGCTGCCACCACAGGCTGAACCCCAATCACGCGCAGTGTACCCGGAGTATGATGTGCTTCTGCTGCCAGTCCTGTAGCCTGAGCAATAGGGGTCTGAACTCCCCCTCCTTCCTGAGAAGTAGCAGGATCTGCTAGAAGTATACCCGCCTGAGACATAGTATCCATAAATCTCAACATACGGCCCATGACCTCCTAGAAGCCCGGCGCCGTCATAAAATCAACTGGTGCAGGAGCTACTGGAGGCGGCTCATCCCGCTCCTCAATAACAGGATCCTTGATCGGTGCCACCGGTACAGCTTTGGGACGCCCTCGTCCCCTACCTCGGACAGGTGCCCTACCCCTGCCCCTACCACGGCCTCGGGTGGTGGGGGTAGCAGCCTCTCCCGGATCAGGAACATGAGAAGCACGCGTCCTCACCATCTGTGAGAGAATTAAAGATCAAATTTGAGTACATCGTCAATTCCACGATAGGATATGAACAAAAGGAGTTTCTTAACACCCTATAGCCTCCTGAAGATAGGTACAGATATCTCCGTACCGATCCTCAAGACTCTACTAGGTCTGCCCGTGACTCGTGAGACTACGTGAACCTAAGGCTCTGATACCACGTTGTCACGACCCAAATCCTAATTCAGGTCGTGATGGCGCCCAACATAAGGGATAGGCAAGCCAACATAGAAGACACTAGGTGATATCCCTTCCCCGCCTGATTAAACATGTCGTAAATTACCAGTTTTAAACAATTTAACATGATGATAGCATGATTTGATAATAAAATCATAAAGGCAAAGGACTAAAACAAAGCACATATATAAATATACATGTTTAACCAAAGAATAAGATCCTTTGACTAAAGCTAATTTAGGATAAACTTGGGTTACTGATAATCGTGTGAATAAAATAAGGAATAAAGTAGCAATAAATTGATAGCAATATAGAATGCAAGAAATAAAGTAGTTTGTATTCGAGAATTCATATGTCTTGTTTGTTACATTTTCTTCCCTTTCATAGGGAGATTCTCCTAGTACAACGTTTGTATTCGTGTAATGATGGCTCATTTAATGACTAATTATTACATTAATGAGGCATTAAAATGGTGAATCGTAATTGTTATTTTAGAAGTTACATAACGTATATGACTGTTGATCCTCGAATCTGCCTGTTACTGTGTCCAGATTCATTATGACCGTGTCTCTTCTTCTTTGATTGGCTTCCCGCAGCTAATGCTTAGGAGATTGTATTGATCGTATCTCTTTTGATCCGTGCCTCTGTGTATTTCTGCATCTACGTGTGACGTTTTCTTTGGTCTACATGGCTGGCTGAGTCATCCAGAATTTGTACACGTGTGAGGCTATTTTTTACCAATACAGATAGTCCCCCCACTCGCCATGTATTTAGCATATAATACTTGGTAAGTGGACACGCATTTATGGCGGGAATATTTTTCCGCCGCTTTGTTTCAAAACCTTGTATCCTTTTATGAACGCATGCATCATACATCACTTCCATTTAATGCTCCTTCCACGTGTCTGTTTCCAATTGGTTCTGCAACGACTCGGCGCCTTTTAGTGCTTTTTGCGGCTGCATCAATCCCAAAGTGACACCTTTAATTATGACTTTCCATCATTACCTTTCCATGTTTTGACGGTCGCCATTATGTATAAATAGTCGTCTTCTTTCCTTCCTTTTCACGAAAAACTTCTATAACTTAATTTTCCCTTTGTGAAATTTTTTTCCTTTGCTTTCATAAATATGTCTTCATCTGGTCAACCTAAGAAGGTTATTGACGTTGAAGCTTTGGATTGTTCTTCTGCTCCTGTAGGAGTTAGAGAGGTGGCCGGTTGAGGAGCTTGGGACATGCCTCTACTAGAGGTTCTTCATCTCCTCTAGTTTCTCCTTCCTCTGCTAGGTCTTTGTTTTCTCCTAGAGGTAGGTCCTCTCATTCTGTTTCTAAGAATAAGGATGATATTCGTGAACCAAGAGTTGACGAAATCATTCCTGCTGATATAGTCTTCCTAGAAGAAAATTCTCCCATCGCCGAACAGGCTTCTTCTTTAGATAGTGTAGAGAAATACGCTACCATTGTTACTGTAGGTCATATTCCTCTTATCCGTAAGGAATTCTATTGGGAGTCTAACGTTCCCATTCTCGTGCCAAAAAAAATCAAAGTATCACGTCTTACAAGACGGATTTTTCTTATGTCTACACTTATCTTTTCACATTAGGATTTCAGCCTCCCGTTGACCCTGTTATCAATGAGTTTTGCCTTTTTTCAACATATGCCTAGGACAAGTGGTCCTTTAGTGTGGCGTGTAGTTGCTTGTTTGAGTGTTTTGGCTTCAAAGGTTTCTGTTCCTTTCACCTTTCATCATCTGATTCATTTGTATTCGCCTACTTTATTTCGCCGAGGGTTTTTTACTCTTGTTGCTCGGAGTAAGAGAGTTTTAGTAACCCCTGGTGATGACAAGGACAGAGGTTGGTACCTTAGGTACGTTGCTGTTCCCACTGCTGTTCTAGTGGGCGAAAATAATCTTCCCTTCCTTGAGAAGTGGAACCGTGCACGTAAGTACTTTGGTTCGCACCTGTTTTCTTTACATAAAGTTGAATTACGTTTTTAACACCGCATCTGTTTTCCTTTTATTTTCAGCAACTATGAATATTGTCGAGAATGTCTCCGATATTCGTAGTTGGGTAGAAAGAATGTTAATTGCTGCTCCTGCCGAGGAAAGATCCTGGAACTACTTTTCCACAAAGTACAAATGGATTGTCAAGACCCATGGTAAGTGGAGTTTTTCTCACTTATTTCCTTACCTGAGTTTTTTTATTAACTCTTTCCCTTTTTTTTTGATATGGTTTTCTACCCGTGGGGCATCTTCATCTCTTCCGAAGATGTCGTTGTCTCATGCTTAGAGTGTCTTAGCTAGTGATTCAAAGAGAAAGGTCCTTGATCCCCGTTCTGGAGGGGAAGATGAAGAAGAGGGTGCTTTAGTGCACCGGGCGAGAAGAAGGCGGGTAGTTTCTGACGATAAATCTACTCCTTGGCCTCTTTCTTTCGTGTTGGCAATCAGACCTTCTTCTTCTCGTGATAAGTCCCAGTACCCAGCTTGAGATCCTGCCGAGCATCTGTTACATGAAGGGTTTGAAATCGACCCTGATGATGTTCCCCTGGCTACCATCTATCCAGGTTTTGCTTCCGTTTCTGCTCCTCATACCATCGCTGCTGCTCCTCCTCCCGTACCTATTATCTCTTCAGTTTCTCTCCCATCCATTTCTATTAAAGTGCCCGCGGCTCCTTTAGCTCCTGGCCTCTCTATCTCTGTCGATGTCCCTTCCGTCCCTGCTTCCGTGCCTTCTGTTATAGAAGAAGAGTCTTCCAGCAGGTAGATGAGTAGGGTTATAATTGAGGTTCCAGCCGGTGGAAGCCTCTTCAAGAAGACCGGTGAGCCGGAGGTATGGCTCAAGCCTTTAATTGGCTCTGAAGAGAGGGTCAAGCTTGACAGCCACGCAACTCTTACTTGGGCCAACGAGGTGGTGCACAATTCTTTAAAGGTATGTACTTTGAAAGAACTTTTGCAAGCATATTGTTCTTTTAGCTAACAGTTTAACATATTTGATTGTTTTTTCGGATGCACCTTATTGGTTTGGAACTTATGAAGAGAGTTTCAAATTATGAGAATGAGTTGAAGGTGCTCTGTGGGCTTGAGGATACTAAGGCACAGTACGATAGTCTTCGAATAGAGATGGGAGCTTTAGAGGATGAGAGAGATACCTTGAGGGAGAAATTGAAGGTTGTTAAAGCAGAACTAGCAGTGGAGAAAGCTTCCTTCAGCAAAATCAACAAGGACAAGAATGTTCTCGAATCTTCATTTGCTGAGCAACTGTCAAAGGCTACGGAGGAGATCCGGTATTTGAAGCACCTGCTGGGGCAAAAAGAAGAATATTCTGAGGAACTTGTACGAAATCTCTCCCAAGCCAAAGAAGATCTCCGTGAAGCCTTGGTGAAGGTTCAGACTCTAGAGGAGTTACTTCCTGGTCCCATTGAAATCTTTTTCATGGTATGGGGGAAGCGGTAGCTTCGTGCTCCGCTTCTCTCGCGCTTGCTAGCAGAGTGATGTCTTTATGACAATTCGTCAAGTAAACCTGCGCCCAAAGTGCTTACGTAGCCGGTCACCGTTTGGCTAAGATCCTTGATGACTGATTCATAAACCACTAACGCTTTCAGTCTTGTGTTAAGTGTTCGCATAGCGACTAAGGTCCTAACAACTTGATGTCAGACTGTTCAACATGAGGGACATCTAACTCCTCTAACACAGATAACATAAAGACTAGGATTAGATGNCTGATTCATAAACCACTTCCACTTTCAATAGTCAGAAGAAGCGCGGATGGCACCAGTCCTTCCCCACGCCTATTTGTTCCCCCGGCCCTGTAGCTAAAGTCAAGCCTCTTCATCACGCTAAGTTTGGAACCCTTACCCTTTCCTGCGAAAACGACTGGATTTGAAATGGATCAGGTAGGGCACTCAGGAATAGTAATGCTTTGAAAAATGCGTGATTGTCCTTCTTTCTTCTTTCTCAGTTTAAAGAGAGGAGAGGAAGTAGCGGAACGTTCTGTCAATCGGGGAAGGTTTTTGGTGACAAGACCTGGAGATATCAGAAGTTAAAGAAGCTTCTTTACCGGCAAGGGTCGGGATCAACTACTCTGCCATTCCTTTATTGACTGGTCTAATGAAAGAAAGTTTTTTTAGCATCTTTTAAATCGTAAATAAAATGCCTTCTAGCTCGTTTTAAAGCGTTGAAGAGAGAGATAGGACATTCTAAAGATAGTTGTTGAGGAAGCATCTGATTTCTAACTATGAGTCCGCTTCCAAGTCTGAATATTATATTGAAACATATTTCAGTGTCGAATGATCAAAGCTAAAAGCTTTAGGCATCTTTTGAGCATGTTCACCTAGTACTGGAAAAGCCAATCAATCTGACGGATGCTTTTAGCCGTTAATTAATTTAAAAATAAAAGAAAAATGAAAGTAGTACTGAGGCGTCGGTACATATTTGCAGAAGAAGGAACTTGCTTAATGCCGGAAGTGTAATTAAGTAGCCGGCTGGTCAACCGAGACTCTTTTTATTGAGATTTCCCCCGGGTTTCGGTTTCCTTGGAAGCCCCTTAAGCTGAGAATGATAGCCTGAAGGGCGAGATTCAGCCGTGGTCAAAGGATTATGGCGACCTTGAAGAGTCGACAGCCGTTGATGTAAGTTGGGCATATATGAGTGCTCGCCACGATACATTGATGGAGATGAGTCAAGAAGGTTTCGATCTTGATGCTGAGATTGCAAAATCTAAGGAAGCTATGGAGAAGACTCAGCAAGGTCTTGATCTCTCTCCAGCTGATGAAGCCCAAGAAGCAGCGAATGTCCCTCCAGAAGAAGAAGCTGGTTCTCCTCCTCCTCCTCCTCAAGAATGAAGACTTAGTCACCCTTGTTTTCTTTTTTATTTTTTATTGATTGGTGTGATTACCCCCAGCTCCATCGGGGGTAAACTTGAAACTTCTAAAGTCCCCAACAGAAAACTTAGGGGCAATATAAAAATGTATATATCTATGCGGCTAAGTACTAGTTTAGTAGTTAGTTTTTAACTTAGCCGCTTTTATATTAATGCAATTTTTGAGTTTGAGCCTTACTCTTTCCTCAAGTATATTGCTTTGTGTTGCTTTTGTGAGGTTTATGTTCGTACCTATTAGTTTTCTTTGCATAAAGATGCATGCTTTACTTTGAACCCTTTTATGATGGGTGTAGTGTAAGCTTTTTAGCCTTCGTTTATAAGAGGCTTTGTTTATGAATTAGGGCCCTTTTAATTAATGTTTTAATGAAGAAGACGTCTCAACTTCATTGAAAATGCAATAGAGTAATAGAAATTTTTCACATGTTTAAGAATGTTTTTGTGAGAGGTTTTTTGTTGAACTTTCACAACATCTTACATGTGTTATGTTTATCATCTAAAACTCATGTTGCAACTGTTTTGTTTTAACAGATTTAATAATCAATTGTATTTCGTAACTGTTTTTAATAGATAACAACTTTTTCGAGTTAATACAAGGAAGTAACTGTTTTTCATTAGTAACAGTTTTTGTAAACATTGGGTTTTTCCCATGACTGTTTTATTTGCAACAGTTTTAAGTACGAGAGAAATAAAATTGATAAGGAATAAAGTAGCAATAAATTGATAGCAGTATAGAATGCAAGAAATAAAGTAGTTTGTATTCGAGAATTCAGATGTCTTGTTCGTTACATTTTCTTCCCTTTTATAGGGAGATTCTCCTAGTACAACGTTTGGATTCCTGTAATGATGGCTCATTTAATGACTAATTATTACATTAATGAGGCGTTACAATGGTGAATCGTAACTGTTATTTTAGGAGTTACATAACGTATATGACATTAACTGTTGATCCTCGAATCTGCCCGTTACTGTGTCCAGATTCGTTATGACCGTGTCTCTTCTTCTTTGAATGGCTTCCCGCAGCTAATGCTTAGGAGATTGTATCGATCGTATCTCTTTTGTTCCGTGCCTCTATGTATTTCTGCGTCTACGTGTGACGTTTTCTTTGGTCCACATGGCTGGCTGAGTCATCCAGAATTTGTACACGTGTGAGGCTATTTTTTACCAACAGAATACAACCCAAGCCCAAAATATATACTACATGTGTGCCAGGAACTAGTGTCACGAGTGTCACGGGCAACTACTAAATATACAATGATAAAATATATACAAAGCCTCAGTCTGAATGAAATAGACAAAGAACATAACAAAAGAAACTCCAGGGTGCTGCCAGGAAGTCGCCAGGAAGAGCAGCTCACCGTGAAGTATAACCACACAATCAATATCTAGCGGCGGCCTGATAATCAGATGTACCAGCCTCCAGACCTGTACAGTCAAGTACAGAAAAGAAGAAGTGCAGCATGAGTACATAAATGAATATGTACCCAATGAGTATCCCGTCTAATCTCGAAGAAGTAGTGACGAGAGGTCGACTCGATACTAACTAAGGTCCAACAGTGATAATAATAGACAGGATATAAGGAAAACCGTAGGCATGTAAGACAAATAAACATCAAAATGCATCGATATCAGGTATCCAAATGACAGTTGAAGTTAAACAACAAATAGGACCAACAGGATGAAATAATGTTAAGAAAGTCTTATTCCCGCCGTGGCGTACAACCTGCTCCCATAAATGTACTCACTCACTCTCCCTCCGCCGTGGCGTATGACCCGATCCCATAAGTATAATAACTCTTATCACTCCACCGTGGCGTACAACACGATCCCATAATGTAATCACTCTCATCACTCCGCCGTGGCGTATGGCCCGATCCCATAATGTAATCACTCTCATCACTCTGCCGTGGCTTACAGGCCGATCCCATAATGTAATCACTCTCATCACTCCGCCTTTGCGTATGGCCCGATCCCATAATGTAATCACTCTCATCACTCCGCCGTGGCGTACGGCCCGATCCCATAATGTAATCAGGTACAATTGAAATGAGTCAAGTATTACAATCCTTTGAATGACACATTACTAATCACAACAAGAGCACAGAGCATATTTACATCACAAGAGGGGAAAAACAATGAACATGTTATGGCCTAACTACCCGGACGAAGCAATAATAGCCACTACGTATGGACTCTTGTCACGTGGTGCGTACGTAGCCCCCAACAAATACAAATAACATTCAAAGTTACCTAGAGGGACAATTCCCTCTTACAAGGTTAGAAATGAGACTCACCTCGTGACGATATCACCCCTCGGCTCAAGGATGCGCCCAAATCTCCGAAATCTACCCTCGACGGCTCGCAACTAGCCAAACATAACGTAATTGAATCATTTTAAGCTCAAAGAAGGGGAATTAACAAGGAAATCCCAAAATTAAGCATTCTTGAAGGTTTTCGGAATTTCGACCCCAGGCCCACATGTTCGGATTTCGAAAATTCTCGAAGGAATCAAATACCCGAAGCTTAAGAATCATAATTACGTGATTTCTACTCAAATTCATGGACTTAGATGCAAAACTCCCAATCAACCCCAAGAGCCCTAAGATTCTTACCAAATTCCATGATTCTTGATATTTTAAGAATTAAACTAGTTGAATTCTATGTATAAATTGGAAATTTAGAGAGGAATTACTAACCTTTGATGATACAACTCTTGGACAGGCCTTTCCCCAGCTCTAAAGCTCTCTAATGGAGTTTGAAGGAGAGAAAAAAATGAAGAAAACCCGTTTTTGGCATTTTATAGGGCAGCCAACAGGAGTTTCCGCACCTGCGACCTTGGGACCACAGGTGCGGTCCCGCACCTGCGACCTCTGGATCGCAGGTTCGGTCCCGCACCTGCGAGGAAATGGCCGCTCCTGCGGAAAAAGGCCAGGGCAACTGGGTTCGCACCTGCGGAGTTGGGAGCCGCACCAGCGGTCCCGCTCCTACGGAGTTTCGACCGCACCTGCGAAGGCTTAGACCGCAGGTGCGGTTTCGCACCTGCGACTGGGCGACCGCACCTGCGGTCACACTAGATGCAGCTGCACCAGCAATGGTTTTTGCTAGTTTTTGGCCTCGTGCGGGGTCCGGGAGACACCTGGGCCCACCCAAGCCCCCATCAAAATATACCAACAAGTCTCAAATTATAAGACGGACTTGCTCGAGCCTACGGAACACTCAAAACATCGTTAAAACTCAAAATCACTCCCCAAAACCCCTAAATTCAAACTTAAAACTTGAAGAATTTTAGATTTCTATAACGATGCACCGAACTGACCTATACAACTCAGAATGACCTCAAATTTTGCAGAAAAGTCATGAATGACTATACAGAACTATTCCCGGTCCCGGAATTCCGTTTGGACCTCGATTGCATAAAATCATGTCCCAACCCAAATTTCAAACATAAGGAAATCATGATTCCCATTTCGGGCGCCGAAATGCTCCCGGGTCATCGAAAACCCGAGCCGAACATACGCCCAAGTCCGAAATCATCATGCGGAGCTACTGGAGCTTTCAGAACTCGATTTTGAGGTAGTTTGCTCAAAATGTTGACTGAAGTCAAACTTGGCCAAGTAGGCCAACCTTAAGGAACCAAGTGTTCCTAAGTCATCCAAATCATTCCCAAATCCCGAACCACCCGCTCCCGCAAGTCATAAATCACGAATAGCCGCTATGGAATGTTTCATTGAAGGGAACGGGATCCTAATACGCAAAATGACCGGCTGGGTCGTTACAATATTCTTGTTCGTGCAGAATTATTTTATCGTGTTATCGTACATATATTAATATCACAGGTTTATCGTTAAAGCCCCGCCTTAGCCTCGTCACTACTTCGCTGAGGTTAGGCTCGGAATTTACTCAGTACATGGGGTTGGTTGTACTGATACTACACTCTGTGCTCTTTTGCACAGATCCAGGTACCGACCAGTAGTAGAGATTTGTAGAGTAGCTATCCACTCTTTCGGAGACACGAGGTATATATTTCGGCGTTCGCAGATCCTGAGAGTCTTCTCTATATTATTTAGACTGTTGTTTTATTTGATTCAAAACAATTGTACATTATTTCTTTCAGCCCATTATTTGTAGTATTCTTTAGTAGTTCGTAAATTGTGACACCAGACCCTGGGGTAGTTTTAAGTTATTTATATAATTAGTTTGTGGCTCGTTTTATTTAATTGTTTATTCGTCTATATTTGGAATTACTCATTGAAAGTCAGCAACTTAAGTTTATTTTATAATTGTCTATTACGTTTAAGTGGAAATTCAAAGGAAATAGTTAATCGAACTCTAACATTTGCTTGCCTAGCAAGTGTAGTGTTAGGCGCCATCACGATCCCTAAGGTTGGGGGAATTTGGGTCGTGTCAAGTTGGTATCATAGCATTAGGCTTCTTAGGTCTCACAATTCACGAACAAACTTGGTAGAGTCTAAAGGATCGGTACAGAGACGTCTGTACTTATCTCTCAGAGGATATTGAGTTAGGAACAATCGCACTTCTCTTCTAATCTATCGTGCGAATTTATTCTACCATAGATGATTGAACTTGTCTATTCTTGTCCTCTCACAAATCTCGAAAACATGCAAAGCGTCTACAACCGGACAAGGGACGAAGCCCCAATGACGGCTACAATTAGGGGAAGAGACAGAAGCAGAGCCTAGACTAAAGCTCGAACATCAGCACCTATTGTACAAATTCAAATAGATCTAGACGCGGAGGTTCTAGCTCAGTTGGTTC
Source organism: Nicotiana undulata (assembly GCA_005239495.1). Lineage (NCBI taxonomy): Eukaryota > Viridiplantae > Streptophyta > Magnoliopsida > Solanales > Solanaceae > Nicotiana > Nicotiana undulata. The sequence continues at coordinate 72,964 of ML276033.1, forward strand.
TACTAGCCCATATCCTAGAAGGATTCATAGTTACTTCGGTACTGCATAACAAGGGAACAGTTGGAAGCAACGGGGTTGAATTATATGAGCTTTGAAATTTAACATTTTGGATTGCCAGACATTGTGACCTATGACTTCGTTCCAAGTGGAGAAGTCCACTGTCAAGGAATAGATTGTGGGGTCATGTGTTATATCGATTTTGGCTTGAAAGGTATAAGGCCTGAGATTTTTGCAAGAGATAAAGCTAAGGATTGCGGTGTGTTTGTCTTCTTAATAACCCTATACCTCAGTACCAAAGGAGTTATATAAACAACTTTAGATCTACAGAAGGTTTACTCACCGTGAAAGTCACGGTTGCGGATTTTGGGGTGCTCCAAAGGGAGTACAGTGGTTGACAAGCTTCTAGACTATATGGTTCGTGCCAAAAATTATCTGTATAAAGTTTTACTTGTGGGATCGTTGTGCATCAATAAGAATAAGAGTTACCCCAAGGAATAACGAAGGGTACATGAATAAGTGGGGTAGCTCAGCGGTATTGAGACAACATGGTAAAGGAGAAATTGGTCGCCGGTGGTTGAGGCAAGCCCACGAAGAGGACGACCAGCCAGTGCAACATCAACTGTTTGACTTAGTTCTCATAAATGCTTTTGAAAGAATTTGCTTCTCGGACCCTCCATAATGCGGGGTGCATAAGGTTTGAGCGGTTGCGTCAGGTCATATGACGGTGTTAGAACATGCTACCAGGTTCGATAAGTCAGCCCGTCACACTCCTACTTCGGTTTATCTAGCCAGAAAGCAAGTCCACAGACTCATTAAAGGACTCAAATATGATTGTAAAATTTTGGACGACTCAGGGCAGGTTGATACTTTATTTCGGCTAGTGGTAGAAATTTTCCTAGGCTTGGGAGAGTCATATTTCATCAGAACACTCAGGCTACGTGCCCCATTGAAGTTATAATTCAATTTACATGAACAACTAGAGAAAAGGGGTCAGAATGTCGAAGGTGGAGGTCAGATTCTTAGAGGTGGAGACCCAGCTAATTGATATATTTTCTATGATATGGCTGAGGTCGTTATATCAAATGGTTCCATTAAAAGAACAATCTCTACTTATTATAACGTGATGATTTCCTTAACTTAAATCGGTTATGCGTATCTGATAAAATTCTTCTAATATGCTCCACTCTCGGGTGTTATTCGTTACTCAAAAATCTACTTATGTGTATACTTGTATTGAGAGATTCTATGGAGATAACTACGTCTATCATTACGTGTTGTAATATCGTTTGACGGAAAATATTTAAAGGAAGAAAATGGAAGGTTTTGGGTGGCGATATGCATATTACTTGTGATTCAGAATTGAGGACGAGTTCCTCGCGTTTTAATATGATTTGAGATGTTTAAATCAGGCTACGATCCGCGGTGGAAGTTATGTAAGGATGAGATACTTGTGGTGAAAATTCTTGTGTTTAAAATCTCCCTTGTGCATTAAAACTTTACTATCGTACTGGTAGGGAGCCATGCCTGTTAGGCGTATTCAACAATTTATGCATAAAATAATAATGATCATACTAATAAATGAATAAATAATGATAATAAAAGTAATACTAATAATAATTAAATAAAAATAAAGAAATAAACTAATTAATTAACTGTATATAATTTTCCAAATCCGTGTCAGAATTATTGAGCTTTGACCTGTGAGGTATGTGACGCCCATGTGGTATTAAATGAGACACGTTAAGTCGGGTATATAATTATGAGGTCTTCATGAATCGCACCTCGTCATCAGTATTGTGAAGGTTGAAAGGGGATTATTGTTAACGTGAAGCTGTTGATAATTCCGTAATTTTCTATGAACAACTATTAAGTAAATAGAGGCGGTGAGTATGGGCAGCCTTGAGTATATTCCAGTTGGTGAGAGGTCGTTAGCTTCAAACATTCAGACGTTGGCTAATCAGTACGTAAGGTTGGATATTTCCCCCAGCAGTGTTCTAGCGCGCACACTCGCTCGGTCTTCTCTAACCGAGCATATCCGGAAGCGGCATGATGGTGACCCGCATTTGGTTTTTCTTAGGGACACAGTTCGGCACAGTGATGCCAAGCAGGTTATAGTTGGAGATTATGGTGTTTTGAGGATACAGGGTCGGTTATGTGTGCCTAATTTTGATGGACTTCGTGAGTTGATCCTTGAGGAGGCTCACAGTTCTAAGTATTCTATTCACCCAGGGGCAGCTAAAATGTACCAAGATTTGAGACCCCAATATTGGTGTAGAAGGATGGAAAAGGACATTGTGGCGCGTTGCTTAAATGGTCCGCATGTAAAGTATGAACATCAGAGACTTGGTGGTTTGCTTCAGGAGATAGAGATTCCTGAATGAAAGTGGGAGGGTATCACTATGGACTTCGTTGTTGGACTCCCACAGACTCAGAGGAAATTTGATGCACTCTGTGTTGTTGTTGATAGGATGACTAAATCAGCATATTTCATTCCTGTGGCAAGTAGTTATACTTCAGAGCGGTTGGCTGAGTTATATATTAGGGAGAGACTTTGTGCAGCTCAGTCTAGGAAGAAGAGTTATGACGATCGTAAGGTTCGTGATGGCATTCATGGTTAGAGAGAGAGTATTGCTTCGTGTGTTACCCATGAATGGTGTTATGAGGTTTGGAAAGAAGGGTAAGTTGAGCCCTAGGCATATCAGGTCGTTTGAGATTCTTGATAAAGTGGGGGAGGTGTCTTATAGACTTGCGTTGCCTCCAGGGTTATCCTCAGTTCATCCTGTATTCCACGTGTTTATGTTCCGAAAATATCATGGTGACCCGTCCCACGTGTTAGATTTTAGCTCTGTCTAATGGGACAAAGACTTGACTTATAAGGGGGAGCCGGTAGCTATTTTGGAGTGGTAGGTTCTTTAATTGAGGTCTATGATTTATCCTTCAGTTCGAGTGCAGTGGAAGGGTCAGCATGTTGAGGCAGCTACTTGGGAGTCCGAGTCGGACATGCAGAGTAAATATCACACTTGTTTGCAAATTCAGGTAATCTAATATGTCCGTTCGAGGACGAACGTTTGTTTTAGAGGTGGAGATTGTGATGACCCAAGGAGTCATTTTATGAACTTATACTCCGTTCTAGGCTTATTAGACATAAAAAGATTAATTTTAACTACCTCAATTTGCGTGCGCAGTCCGGGCGTGAGACCGAAAAGCTTTTATGTTAAAATATAAGAAACAATAATTTTTAGAATTTCAAAATTTGGTTTTAGTTGACTTGAGTCAACATTTGAGTAAACTGTCACGACCCAAAATCTATAGGTCGTTATGGCGCCGGACACCATTGTCGAGCAAGCGAACCCCTATTAGTTGAAATATTCTCCTGCTTAACAATTTCGAAATCGTTGCAATTTTCTTGCATTTCATAATTTATAAGTTCTTGTAAATTAAATACGACGGAGAATCAATTTAATTCAATAAATAATCTCAACACATACCCAGAACCCGGTGACACAAGTACATGAGCAACTTCTATGAATTTTATACAAATACTACAAAACTTGCCCGAAATACAAATTGGACAAGAAATTTTAAAGTAAAAGTACAATACATAGAGGGAAACTCTGTCAGCTGCGGAACGCCACCGGATAATGCAGCACGTCAAACTCTCCATGTCAATCACATCCCAAGAGAGCACCTGTGCAACAAAATGCACAGAAGTGTAGTATAAATACGAAAACAACGTGTACCTAGTAAGTATCCTGCCTAACCTCAGAGAGGTAGTGACGAGTGGGAAAATTTGTCACTTTCTATAAGTCAGTCTAGTATAGTCTAAGTGAAAAGCTAAACATGAGAATCATAATTAATTAATCAAATAATCTGAGATTGAAATCATCAATAAATATCAATTTGATCCACAAGTTTTCACAGAAATTCTCTCCATTTTAAACTAGCAACTCAAAATACACTTCGGCCAATAAACAAGTACGAATCACAGGAAAATACACAGCATTTATCACGTGCAACAAATATGCTGAGGGTCGAACGACGCGGACCAATTAAAATAAACTGTGCACTGCCGAAGGGTCGATCGGCCCGAACCATAGATGCATCTATTTTTCCCGCTCGCGAATCGATCGTGCGACGCGGTCAAAATAATAATAATAATAATAATAATAATAATAATAATAATAATAATAATAATAATAATAATAATAATAATAATAATAATACGGCTAGCCTACTCACGAATTATACCTACGACTCAGGTGCTCATACGTACACGTATTCACATAAAGGAAATCCATATTTTTATCCAAGAAAAACAGCTTCTCATAGAAGTGATAAAATTCTCCTTAATTGAACATGAAGATAGTATTAAAAATATTTTCTGGAAATTCGTTTCTGCTAAATTTAACAATATTCTGTAAAATAACCTTGCCAGAGTCACAAAAATCCACGAGGAATTCAATCCTCTTGCCAAATAATTTAGAAGGGTCTATTCTAACCTCTTTAGGGAAAACGATTACCGATTTAATGTCATTATCGGTCAAATGTTAGGATAGAATTACATGAACAACACGTAAGGCATGCTAGTGGGTCCTAGACTACCCATACATGGCATAAAAGTATCTACGCACGGACTTCCGTCACCTCGTACGTACGTAGCCCCCACAAATAATATCATGTATTCATTTAATTCACCTAGGGGGACAATTCCCCCTCACAAAGTTAGAAAGGAGACTTACCTCGCTCCGTTATTCCATAAACGGCTTCCAAGCCCTCCTGACGACTCCAATTGATGCACAACGCTCCAAAACTACCCAAATGATGATAAACCCATAAAACTATACTCTAATATTTGCTAAAAAAATCAGATTATATAATTTCCCAACTCCGCTCAATGAATTGACCAAAATGCCCTCAGGCCCGGATTCCAAAATTTCTCGAAGATATACTCTACCCATAGCTTTACTAGTTCAAATATACAATTTACTCAAATATTCATGCTCAATTCGTGGCTATAATCCAATTTACCAAATTTCTAGGTTTCCTTCAAAATACTAATTTTTCCACAAATTTTTCATGTTTAATCCCACGTATAAACCTTGAATAAAAACACATCTTTGGTAATATCAAACACTTCTGCCTAGAATTAAATAACTGCTCTCCCTTCTCTCTAGAATTCAGCGCCTAGAGAGAGAAAGCCACGCTCTTGATTTTTCCGTCAAGATGGCCACTGCCACCGGCGGCCAGCCACCACTAGTGGCTGGGCTGCCCCCCACGACCCCACCCAGCGTTGCCCATCCCCCTTCGAGTTCAAACGACTCCCCACCAGCTATGGACTACGCTAAGGTTGTAAAGCCATCATAAAAAATTACTGTTGTAAACGAGCGAATTAATGCTGTGGATCCAATTCCTATCAGGAGAGCCTCGTTTTTACAAGGTGAGCCTTTAATTGAGTTCATGGAATCTGAAGTTGACCGTATGAATGTCTTGGAAGGATTGCAATATGCATTTGTATGTAAATTTTCATACGGTTGGCCTGAACTAAGTGAATTATGTAGAATAATTCCAATTCAATGCGGAATAAGAGGTGAATGCAACATTGGTTACCTATGTGATCGTCATATATTAATAAGGCTATCTTTGTGGAAATATTTTATAGAGTTTACCTCAAAAATTGTTTATTATGTGAAAGACAAGAATGGAAAAGAATTCCAGATGAGGACATTGATCTATGACTCAAAATTTAAACCTGGTGAAGAAACTTCAAAAGTCATGGCCTGGATTTCTTTTCCAAACCTGTTACCTACTTTTTTTGTTAAAGAAGTCATTTTTTCTTTAGCATCAACAGTGGGTAAGCCTTTACATCTGGACCTAGCTACTATTAACAAAACAAGACCTAGTTGTGCTCGTGTGAAGGTATTAGTTGATCTACTGGCTGACCTCCCAAAGAAGATCAGAATGAACATACGACATGATACTACACAGGATATTCGAACAGAGTGGATAAATATAAAATATGACTATCTCCCTAAGTACTGTCGTGAATGCAAATTACAGGGACATGACATGATGGAATGCTGGAAATTACATCCAGAACTAATGGCTAATACTCCTGTAGCAGATGCGAACACAAAAGGCAAGGAGGTAATTTCTAACAATGCTACCAATAACAATACTGCTCCTCTTCTAATTCTATCTAGTGGAAAGGTGGTGGGAAACACACAACAATAGTGGAAAGAAGTTCGAGATTTAAGAAATAGGAATAGGGGAAAACAAGTTGAGGGTAATGAAAATACAAGTTAAGAAATAGTACCAGCTGGTAAGCAGACTACTGTCATGCCTCAGCAGGTACACATTACAAACAAGTTTGCACTACTGGAGGATGCAAGTACACAGGCACATGGGAATAATCAGCTTGCACTTGTAGATGACAGCAATGTACAAATTCAAGACCCTAGTGAATCAAATCTGAATGCAGCAGCACCAGCTTTCAAACCCAGATCTCCTGCAAAATATAAGGGAAACAAAGGTCAAAAGAGTAATCAGCATACAATTGGGAAGAGTCTCAACTCAACAAATCCCATAACTAAGCAAGGTGTAATAAATGAGGGTGAAAAACAAGGAGGCACAGGTGTCAGAGAGCAGCTATCTGAGCAGCAACTAAGGGAATCCACTCAACAATGGGTCCAAAGAGATTTTCAGGAACCCTAGTTGCTACTAACACCTCTGCCCAAGAGGTACCAACACATGACACTATAGTCAACATTCAACTGGAGCAGAATGAACATGATGATCAAGTTGCAGACCAAGATTTTGATCAATTCACAAACAAGGACAAATAAAATTGGCAAGGAGGAAGATTATGGGTGAATCAAAGAGAGGTAGACTCGGGAGAGGGAGAGATACCAGATGACATGCCAATGGAAGAAGAAGATGAGGCAGACACAGTAGAAGAAGAAGACCAAAGTGTGAATGACATACAAAAATCTACCCAAAACAAGGAAGAATTAATTGCTGCAAAGGGGAAAGTTACTACTGTTGTTAATCTGGACAACACACAGGAAAAGGAAAAGGGGGATATGGTAGATAAAGGACCAAATATACAGGTTATAGAACCAGGAGGACCAGGTCGAGGTGAGGAAATTGAAGGTTCTGTCACTAAAGGAACTAAGCCAAGTAATACACCTAAAGAACAGCGAGAGGATGCTGACATTGGTACATTAAAGTCAGGCCAGGACATAGAGAAACAGGGCCTGAAACAGACTATAACTATTGCCAATACAAATGCTGAAATGGTGCAAGGCGCAGATAAGTCAAAGGAGGGGGAGGAGAATGCAGAACAAACACCTAAGGACCTTGATGAAGAATCTTCAACCCAGAACTTCTTAAATGTGGCCAGGCAGGGAGATCTTTCACCCAGACACATTGAAGAAGCTAAATCAGAAGCAAAAGGGAGAAAAAAATCCAACAAAGAAGGCCCCACAATTCCACCAAGGGGGGTACAAACACGAGGGACAATATCTAAATCAAAAAATCAATAAATGGATGCAATTATTTGGAATGTTAGATCAGTCAACACAATGCAAGCATTTGAGAGATTGATTACAATGCATAGACAGAAACACTTTGAATTTATTGGCATAATGGAACCAATGCAGCAGAAAAACAAGTTAGAAAGGTACATTAGAAGAATAGGATTGAGTCAAGCTGTTGCAAATGTATCTAATAAAATCTGGGCTTTTATTGATGAGGTGTTTGAAGTAACAATTGTGTATGACTTGGTGCAATAGATGACCTTAAAGCTATACCATATAGAAACTCACATTGAACTAATGTTGACACTAGTATATGCTAAATGTGATGCAATTTAGAGGATTGAACTATGGGATTCACTATATGCAATGTCCAGGGACATGACTACACCATGGTTAGTGGGGGGTGACTTCAATGTCATCTGGGATGAAGAAGAAAAATATGGAGGTCTACCAGTGTACATCAATGAGGTAGATGACTTCAAGCATTGCATAAACACAAGCAACCTAACTGATTTGGGATTCAAGGGGAGTATCTATACATGGTGGAATGGTAGGTCAGAGGAAGATTGCATTTTTAAAAGGTTAGATAGGTGCTTTGGGAATGCAGAATTGCAAGACACATTCCCAAGGCTGGAAGTCACACATCTCTCCAAGATTGGGTCTGATCATTGCCCAATGTTGTTGAAGTGTTACATAGAAGCAGCCCCAATTATGAAACCTTTTAAATTCCTCAATTTTTGGACCAAACATGAAACATTCAGGGATCTGGTTAGGGAGAACTGGAATGCTTATTTCATGGCTAATACTTTCACTTTTTTTAACTTTAAATTAAAGAAAGTGAAAAGGGCCTTGTCCATCTAGAGTAAAGCAACCTATGGGGATATTTTTCAGAAAATAGCCAGTCTTGAGGAATTGGTACTGATGCATGAAAGACAGTTTGAGGAGAGGCCAACTCAAATGAACAGAATCAGATTACAAAAGGTGCAAGCTGAGATGATCAAATACCTAGCAATTGAGGAGCGATTGTGGAGACAAAAATCTGGTATGAAGTGGTTCAAAGATGGTGATAAAACACAAAATTCTTCCATGCACAAGTTAATGGAAGAAGGAAGAGGTTAAAGCTGACTAGGATAAAAGACAATGGGGATAACTCGATAGATGAGACAGAACTGATTGCAGAGGAGGCTGTAAAATTCTATAAAGATCAGTTCACAGAGACTGTGATTCCTACTGATTTTAGTATCCTAGACAATGTGCCTTCTATGGTCAACCTGGAGCAGAATGAGAAACTAATGGCTATGCCTACCACAGAAGAAGTAAAACAGGCTGTGATGGGACTAAATGCAGATTCAGCAGGTGGGCCAGATGGTTTTACAGGAGCTTTCTATCATACTTGTTGGGATATAATTGGAGAAGATGTGGTGGCTATGGTTAGAGCCTTCTTCTGTGGGCAGCAACTACCAAAGTATGTGACTCACACAAATTTGGTGTTATTGCCTAAGAAAAAAGAGATCAGTACCTTTGCAGATTTGAGGCCAATTAGCCTTAGCAACTTTGTCAACAAAGTATTTTCCAGAGTGATTCATGAAAGAATGGTTGAACTGTTGCCAACTCTAATTTCAGAAGAACAAGCAGGATTTGTGAAGGGAAGGAGCATAGTTGAAAATGTACTACTTACACAGGAAATCATAACTGATATCAGATTGAGAACTAGATTTGGAGCTAATGTGGTGATAAAGCTGAACATGGCCAAAGCATATGATAGATTGTCCTGGTTGTTCCTAACCAAAATGCTAAGGAAGCTAGGCTTTGCTGAAAGTTTCATTGGGCTGATTTTTTATTTGGTTGGGAATAATTGGTACTCAATGCTTGTTAATGGCCAGGCACATGGATTTTTCAAGTCAACTATGGGGGTGAAGCAGGGTGACCCACTATCACCAACCCTATTCATAATTGCAGCAGAAGCACTATAAAGAGGCCTCAATGCATTGCATCAGGACAGGAGATTTCATGGATTTGGGCTGCCAAAGTGGAGCCCAAAAATCAATCATTTGGCATATGCAGATGATACTATAGTCTTTTCCTCTTCTAACCCAAGGTCACTGAGATTAATTATGCAAGTCCTACATTCCTATGAAGCAGCATCAGGGCAGCTGGTTACTAAAGCTAAGTCAGCTATCTATATGCATCACTTGACTAATGTGGAGGTAGTAAGGAAGGTGGAGAGGATTACAGGCATAGGGAGTAAGGATTTTCCTTTCACATACCTAGGCTGCCTATCTTCTATGCTAGAAGGAAAATGGACTATTATCAAGATCTAATGAAAAAGGTGATGGACAAGCTACAGTTCTGGAAAGGAAAATTGTTATCCATTGGGGGTAGGGTTGTCCTGATTGCTAATGTATTACAATCTATGCCAATCCACTTATTATCTGTTGTGAATCCCCCTAAGAATGTAATTACTAGGCTGCATAAAATCTTTGCTAAGTTCTTTTGGTGCAGCGACATATGAGGGAACACAAGACATTGGGAATCATGGACTACCTTATGCATGCCAACAGAAGATGGGGGTATTGGGTTCAGATCATTGCATGATGTGGCTAATGCACTATTTTTCAAGCTTTGGTGGAACTTCAGGACTAAGCCTAGCCTATGGAGCGCCTTCATGAGCCAAAAGTATTGCAAAAAGCTTAATGCAATAGTGGTGCCCTGGAGATATGGTTCACATGTCTGGAGGAAAATGCTTGAATGTAGAGACTTGATAGAGCACCAGATACTATGGAAACCAAGAATGGGGGCAGCCCTTTTTTGGTTTGACAATTGGACAGGGTTGGGAGCACTATATTTTCTAGTACCACAGGATTTTTCCATTGATGAAGAAGTACATAATGTCTATGAGTTGGTAGAACAAGGTGCTTGGAGACAAGATAGGTTATTGGAGTTGTTTCCAGATGACTTAGCTAGGCTTATAATTGACAATGTTCCTATACCAGAATTGCAAACACTTCTGGATACACCCTATTGGATGCTAGAAAGTAGAGGGCAATTTTCAGTAAAATCAGCATGGGAATACATTAGAAGAACGGAGCATCAGAGGGAGGCATATAGAATGATTTGGGTCAAAGGGTTACCTTTCAAAATTTCCTTTTTTATGTGGAAAGTTTGGAAGGCAAAGCTACCTTTGGATGATTTTATGAGAAGGCTGGGGTACTTTATGCCCTCCAGATGTTGGTGTTGTGCACAGCCAACTGAAGAGACTTTGGGACATTTGTTTTTCACCTCAAATGCAGCCTCAACAGTATGGAAATACTTTCTATCTAGGGCAGGTATAAGGTTAGAGGGGCTGAATTTGCACTAGGCAATTACCAGATGCTGGACAACCCAAGTGTTAACAAGGATGAAGCCAATTATGCAAGCATTGCCATCATGCATTGTTTGGGAACTTTGGAAGAGGAGAAATAGTTGGAAATATGGAGATGTTGTGTCTGTTAATAGAGTGATCTATCAGGTGACAACAACAATCCAAGAGCTTGTGCAGGTAAGGAAACCTGGGCTAAGGGTTCCTCACAGGTGGCATGAGATACTGGCACTACTGCAGAGCTACACACCAAGGTTGAAGTTTGAGAAGGTGCTATGGGAACTACCACAAGAAGGATGGATAAAAGTGAATACAGATGGGGCTTGCAGAGGTAATCCTGGAAGAAGCTCTATAGGGTTCAGTTTGAGAGATGAAATAGGGGATCTGATATATGCAAGTGGAAGGGAAATAAACCAGGGATCAAACAATGAAGCTGAATCAACAGCCATACTGGAATCATTAAGAATTTGCAAGGAAATGAACTATGTACAAGTATGGCTGGAAACAGATTCATTGCTCATCAATAATGTAGTTGAAGGAGTGTGGGAACCTCCCTGGAACATAGCACATCAGATAGAGGAGGTCTGGAGACTAAAGGGAGAATGCATTGTGAGAGTGACACACATTTTTAGGGAAGGGAATAGGTTGGTAGACCACTTGGCAAACTATGCATTGGATCAAGGAGATATAGAATGCCATGGGTTTTGGGACCTAGATACAATGGGCAGAAGAATACTTAATGATGACAAGGGACAATGCCCATATCTAAGAGTAAGAGTAGCAAGGAATTAAAGATATAGAAGAGGAAATACATGGGACATGAGGATACTAAAAACCATGTTCAAACCTGTAAAGGGGAGATCATGGTAACAAAAATTTTCACTAACATAGTTTGCTTTTTTGCAGGTACCAAACTTAAGTGGTTGTCATATGTCCTAATGAAACTTCTATTGGTGGTATTAATGCTAGTCATTCATTCCAAGGGAGGGACTAAGGGACTATACAACTACTTAACAGTATGGAGACTTAGAAAGAAGACAGTGTTCAAGCTTAATGTGCTCAGAAAGTCTAATCGAATTGAGCAGGAGAGGGTAGATATACAGCTGACCAAAAGAAAAGGATACTGGGCAAATATGTTTGAGCCAAATCACCAAGACAAAAGAGGGATTGATGTTATACTTGGGCTCAGAACAAAATTTGGCCATATCCAGTATTATAGGTCAGCAGTACACACAAGCAGGGAAGTTAATAAGACATAGAGAGTGGAAGCTAGGTGCATCAAGGATACAAAGCAGGATTAACAGGCAGCCTAGAATGTCTAAACAAAATGGGCAGCAGTTCATACATATAATGACACAAGTTAGGTACAGAAAGGTGTAAAGAAAAGCAACAAGAGTTGGAATTGGCATACAGAAAGTCAGGAAGGGTCACAACAAAAAACAAAACAGAGCAAGGCAAGAAAAAAGCACATTAGGAGCATAATTAAGACATGGGGGAAGTGGTGGAGACAAGTAAGTAGTAGACAAATAAAAAACAAAGAAAAACAATGGCCTAGAATGTCTAATCGAAATAGGCAATAAGATAAAACAACATGGTATAAGGCAGATTCATGGAAAATGTATAACAAAAAAAGAGAATAAGGGAGATAGAGAAGAGGGGGAAATATTGAAGGAAGAAAGGAGAAATAGGAGCAGCATACATACATCAGACCTTTATGTACAAATCAGAAATGATGAGTACATTAAGGTCCTTTTTTATACTAACTCTGGGTTCTTTTTTGTAGGTAACAATTCTGAATCAATAACTGGTCACCATTTCAGATCCCTAAGGGGGGTATTACTACGTAATATTCCTTTAAGGGGAGGAAAAGTGACAAATTCAAGCTTGAACAACAGAAATAACAAGCATACAGCAAAGCACACACAACAGAAATGGTTAAAATAAAATTTCGAGGAAAAAACAGTACGTGGGGCTTGGCCAGCTTGGAGAACACAGATCCTAAATCACAATAGTCACCCAGCTGGAGGTAGATCAACTCTCATCTGCATAGATAAGAGGGTGAACATAGACGTGCATAAAGAGAGCTGGGATAACACCCACATTATTCAACCTGCATTCACCTGGAAAACCCTGAAATTGCAAGTAATAAGCTCAGATGGAGGAACTTACCAGCTCGTCGGAGTGAAAATGGGGCAGTGACAGCCATGGAATACAATAGGAAGAAGGTAGGGCGAGTGAGAAAGGGAATAGGAAGAATCAAATCACTGAGTAAAGGGGAAAAGCTAAGATACAAAAGAAATGAACCAGAAAAGCTCAGATTAAGAGACTTACCAGCTCAACCGCGTGGAATCAGTACAGTCATCGATAAGGAGAAGCTAGGGCAAGAGAGTGAAGGAATAGTGAGAATCAAATCAGTCAGGAAAGGGGAAAAGCAAAGACAAAACAGAAATGAAACACATAAGCTCAAGTTGAGGAACTTACCAGCTCAGGTGCGTGGATCTAGTACAGCCATGGAAGGGAGGAAGCTAGGGCAAGAGAGTGAGAAGAGGAGCTGGGTATCGAGTGAAATGAAAATGATTAAGTCGGTGGGTTATTACATACTTACCGTTTCACTAGTTGGGCTAGGCTGTGCTGTAAATAAAATGGGCCTGGGCGTTGTAGGAATTGAGCCAAGACAAATCAGAAGAGGAGCGTTTGGAAATAGAAGTGGTTACGAATTTATGCCAGCAGATAAGTTAAAGGTGTTGGAACAATATTGGGCTGCATGGGCTACTATTACACCAGGCCTTATTTGGGCATGTTTGCATACACATGGGCCACGTTTGGAGTCAGAATTGATCAGCAGTACTTTTGGGCTACACCAGTCTTTATTTGGGTTTTTTTTAACATTTTAGTTAGTTTTAGTAATGTTTCACTTTGTTATATCACTATTGGGCCTGACAAGCCCAATTTTGATACTAGTAGTTGCTATGTAGTTTCATGGGTTACCGTCCTAAGTAGTAGGATAACATTTCATTATTGTTTTTTTTTGGATTATTATTAATAAAATAGCTACTAGGCACTCGGCCTGGTAGTATAATTCTTTAAAAAAAAAAACAAAAAAAAAAACCTTGAATTAACTTGGAAAGGAGAAGGAATCACTTACCTCTTGATGCTTGATGAAAACCACATTTTGAAATTCTCCAAAATCGCCCCAACCAAGTGAAGGAATTGATGAAATGGCCAAAATCCCGTTTTTAAACATTCTGCCCAGGTATTTACTCAGTGCGATCGCCGAAAATGCTTCGCGATCGCAGAGTACAATTTTCCAGCCCAAAATTTGGTCTTCGCGATTGCGGAAAGAGCACCGCGATCGCGGAGAATAAATGCCCAGCCTCCCGGACAGCCTCTAGTAGAATACTCATAAAGTTTTACACAAAACTCCAAATGACAAATGGTTTAATGTTATGAAAACTATACTTCAAGACCTTTAAGTTTCATTTGTTGGTCATCTCCCAATTACTTATATATTTCGAGATATAAGCCTCCGAATGTCTTCTTCATCTTCCCGGACACCCTATAGTGTAACAGCCATATCGTTTTGTACATAAATCTTTAAATGCTAACTGGTTTACTTTTCTAGAAACTAGACAAAAAGGGCTACAACGTTCATCTTTACATCCTCTCAAAAGTCCTTATAGATTGTGAGATATGAGCCTCCGAAGTCGAGTCAATGCAGCAGAACATTTCTTCTATGCGATCGCACAAGCATGCCAGCGATCGCACATGCCTTTTTCCAGCTCCCTCCAAATCCTTCTCCGCGATCGCACCACTGAGGCCGCGATCGCACAGACAAAAAATCACCCCTCCCATTTTCTCCTCCGCGATCGCACTACAAGGGATGCGATCGCACAACACACCTGAAACATCAGATGACAACAGCAACAAAGTAGAGAAAAATGGCCCGAAACCACCCCGAGACCCTTGGGACTCTGTCAAATCATACGACTCAGTCCCATAACATCCCACGAACTTGTTTGAAGCTTCAAATCACATCATACAATGCCAAAATCATGAATCGCACTAAAATTCAACTTTATGAACTTTGAAAATTCCAACTTTCACATCTGATGCCGAAACCTATCAAATCACGTTCGATTGACCTCACATTTTGCGCACAAGTCATATTCGACATTACGGACCTTCTCCAACTTCCGGAATCACATTCCGACCCCGGTATCAAAATTTCCTCTTCCGGTCAAATTTCTCAAAAACCTTCAAATTTCTAACTCTAGCCAAATAGCTTCAAAATAACCTACAGACATCCGAATTCACTTCCGATTGCGCTCCCAACTCCAGAATAATGATACGAAGCTATTCCGAGACTCGGAATCCCGAAGGGACATCTATAACACTGTGATGTCTTTCAACCCAAATTTATGAAATCCTTCCAAGATGTTGTCTTCCATAATATACGCCGAAACACTCACGGGTTATCCAAAACCCGATCCGGACATACGCCCAAGTCCGAAATCATCATATGAACCTGCTGGAACCTTGAGATTATGATTCCGAGGTCGTTTACTCAAAATTCCAGTCTTACTCAATTCCTTCAACTTAAGGCTTCTGAAATGAATATTTTCCTTTCAATTCAACTCCGATCTTCCTGAATTTAAATTCCGGCCATACGCACAAGTCAATATACCTGAAATGAAGTTGTTCATGAATTCCAATCACTGAAGGACGCACTTCAGCTCGAAACGGCCGGTCGGGTCATTACATAAACGGACTCGGATCTGTGTTTCAACAATCCCGGGAGGCCCGCAGTAAAATATGGGACTCAGGCGTATGCCAGAAAATGAATCCCGAGGTCCCATGCCTTAGAAATCAATTTTTGAAAGAAATTGTTTTGCTGAAATATTCATGAAATAAATAAAAGAATTAATGTTTAAAATCATTTGAATCGGGCCCGTATTTTGGTTGCGAAGCCCGGTACAGATGTGTTACGATATTTAGGCCTTGCCTGTGAAATTTGGTGAAAAACGGAGTTTGTTTAACGTGATTCGGACATTCGGTTGAAAAATTATGAATTATAAGTGTTCTTGAGGAAAATAATGAGTTTTGAGGTTTAATTCGTTGTTTTACATGTTATTTTAATGATTTGATTGAAGGAGCAAGTCCGTATTATGATTTTAGACTTGCGTTCATGTTTGATTTAAAGCCCCGAGGGCTCGGGTGAGTTTCAAATATGTTTGGGTTGTGTTACGCTCGTCCTTTCTTATGCTTCGACATCGTTTCTTCAAGCATAAATGATATCATATTGAACAAATGAACTCCGATTTATGTTTTGAATGAAGTTTTAGATCTGTATCGTAATTACGAACAAGAGACCTACCCCTGCCCCTACCACGGCCTCGAGCGGCAGGGGTAGCAGCCTCTCCTGGATCAGGAACATGTGAAGCACGCGTCCTCACCATCTGTGAGAGAATAAAGGAACATGTTTGAGTACATCACCGATTGCACGATAGGATATGAACAAAAGGAGTTTCTTAACACCCTATAGCCTCCCGAATATAAGTACAGACGTCTCCGTACCGATCCGCAAGACTCTATTTGGTTTGCCCGTGACTCGTGAGACTACGTGAACCTAAAGCTCTGATACCACGTTGTCACGACCCAAATCTTAACTCAGGTCGCGATGGCGCCCAACAGTGGGGTTAGGCAAGCCAATATGAAATACACTAGGTTCCACCCTTCCTTTCTAACTTAAACAAGTAAGAAATTACCTATTTGGAACAACTAAACATGTAAATAGCCTGATATGGGAGTAAATATAACAAATGCCTGGCCAAGATAAAGCATATATATAACTATACAACCCAATACCCAAAATATACGCTAAGTGTGTGCCAGGAACTAGTGTCACGAGTGTCACGGGCAACTATGGAATATACAATAACCCAAAATATATATACAAAGCCTCATTGTGAATAAATAGACAGAGAAACTTGGCCAAGAAACTCCAGGGTGCTGTCAGGAAGTCGCCAGGAAGGACAGCTCACCGTGAAGTATCACCGCGCAGTCAGTACCTAGCACCGTACTGAAAATCAGATGGACCAGCCTCTGGATATGCATAGTCAAGTGCAGAAAGAAAGGAAAGTGCAACATGAGTACATACGTAAATATGTACCCAGTGAGTATCCCGTCTAATCTCAAAGAAGTAGTGACGAGAGGTCGACTCGATACTCACTAAGGTCCAACAATAATAAAGTAAGCAGGATGTAACGAAAACAGTAGGCATGTAAGACAAATGACCAAGTACATCGATATCAGGCATCAAATAACAATTCAAAATCAAACAAGGTTGGTATCCGCCGTGGCGTACGGCCCGCTCCCATCTGGTACTCACTCTCATCGCTCCGCCTTGGCGTACGGCCCGATCCCATCCTGTAATCTTTGCCGTGGCGTACGGCCCGATCCCACCCTGTAGTCTTCGCTGTGGCATACAATCCGATCCCATAATATACATCTCTCATCACTCTGCCGTGGCGTACGACCCGTTCCCATAATCTAATCACTCATCAATCTACCGTGGCGTACGGCCCGATTTCATGATATAATCTCTCGTCACTCTGCCATGGCGTACGGCCCGATCCCATCCCATAATTCTCTTAACAAACTTTAATCAAACGAAGTATCACAGCATTTAGATAAAACAATACCAATCACGCAAGTGCACTGATCATATTTATGTTCTAACAGGAAAGAAACAATGAACATGTTGTGTCCTAACTACCCGGACGAAGCAATAATAGCCACTACGTACGGGCCCTCGTCACTCGGTGCGTACGTAGCCCCTAAACAAGTTCACATAGCAATTAAGGTTACCTAGAGGGACAAATCCCTCTTACAAGGTTAGAAAGGAGACTCACCTCGATAAAAGCACTCCTCAAACCAAGGACCGGATCAAAAGATGCGCCCGAATCTCTGAAACTACCCTTGACGGCAAACAACTAGCCAAACATGATGTAATTGAATCAATTTAAGGTCCATGAAGAAGAATTAGCAAGAATTCCTAAAATTTAACATTCTTGACGATTATTTTTTTTTGAAATTTCGACCCCAGGCCCACGCGTTTGGATTTCGAAAATTCTTGGAGGAATGGATTACCCGAAGCCTAAGGAGAGAAATTACATAATTTATTCAAGAATGCATGGCTAATATGGGATAATTCACTAATCTTTCCATAAGCCCTAGTTACTACCCAAATGTTATGATTTTTGTTTCTTTTAGGAATTAAACCCGTTAAATTCCATGCATAATTGTGAAAAATAGGAGAGAATGCCTTACCTCTACAGTGGGTGGTTGTGGGAGGTGTTCTTCAACCTTGGCTGCTCTCTAATGGAGGTAAAAGATGACTAATGAGGAAGACAACCCGTAATTGAGCATTTTAATAGTGCCCAGTAAAACCTTCACTCCGATCGCGTCATCAGGCCTGCAATCGTGGAGAACAAATGCCCCTGGCCCTCGAGAAGCACTATGCGATCGCATAGATGAAGCCTGCGATCGCGGAGGGTGGGGAGGTAGGCTTATGCGATCGCAAGAGTGAGGTTTGCGATCGCAGAGAAGAACATGCAGTAGGGGGGTAGGTGACTTGTGCGATCACAGGGATGAGTCTGCGACCGCAGAGGGTTAGGGAGGGGACCAAATGCAATCGCGGAGGGATGCCTGCGATCGCAGAGAACATTGGATGGCCCAGCATAAATAATTCTTTGCGATCGCATCCCTGCTTCTGTGATTGCAGAGAAGGAAACCAGACAGAAAATTTTTGGCTTTTCTAACTTAGCTCCCGGGGGTATAAAACACCCTCGAGCCCCCCGGGACCCCATCCAAAAGCACCGGCAACTCTCTATTCATGATACAGACTCGCTCGAACTTCCGAAACATGAAAAACAACAACGGAACTCAAATTTCAACCCCAAAACTATATTATTCAAACTTAAGAACTTTGAAATTCTAGAATTCATTACATTGCGCCAAACGGGTCTATACTACTCGGAATGACCCCAAATTTCGCAGAGAGGTCATGATTGACAATACGGAGCTATTGCTGGCTCGGAATTCCATTCGGACTTTCATAGCATGAAGTCCCGTTCCAGGCCAAATTCTAAACTTAAGGAAATCCTAATTTCCATTTCGGGCATCGAAACGCTCCCGAGTAATCAGAAACCTGAGCCGAACATACACCCAAGTCTGAAATCACTATACGGAGCTACTGTAGCTATGAGAACTCGATTCCGAGGTCGTTTTCTCAAAATGTTGACCGAAGTCAAACTTGGCCAAATAGGCCAGCATTAAGGAATCAAGTGTTCCTCAACCATCCAATTCATTCCCAAATCCCGAACCACTCGCTCCCGCGAGTCATAAAGCACAAATAGCCACCATGGAAGGTTTCATTTAAGGAAACGGGACCCTAATACGCAAAACGACCGGCTGGGTCGTTACATTCTCCCCCTCTTAAACAAATTTTCGTCCTCGAACGGGTCTAGAATCGTACCTAAAGTGCTGAATAGCTGTGGATATCTGCTCCGCATGTCCTGCTCGGACTCTCAAGTTGCCTACTCAGCTGGTTGGCCCCTCCACTGGACCTTAACAGCAGAAACAACCTTAGACCTCAACTGGCGGTCCTCCCTATCAATAATGGCAACTGGCTCCTCCTCGTAGCCTAACTTCGCATCTAACTGAATAGTGCTATAATCAACCACGTGCGAGAAGTCGGCGTGATACCTCCGGAGCATGGAAAAGTGAAAAAGTGGATGAACTCCTGATAAGACTGGAGGTAGAGCAAGCTCATAAGCAACCTCTCCAACCCGCTTCAACACCTCGAAAAGACCTATAAACCTGGGGCTCAACTTGCCTTTCTTCCCAAATATCATAATGCCCTTCATCGGCGAAACCTTCAACATAACCTTATATCCCCCATAAATGCTACATCACGTGCCCGCTGATCTGCGTAGCTCTTCTGCCTAGAATGTGCTGTACGGAGCCTTTCTTGAATAATCTGCACCTTTTCCAAGGCATCTCTCACCAGATCTGTACCATATAGCTTGGCCTCGCCAGGCTCAAACCACCCAATCGGGGAACGACATCGCCGAACATATAGAGCCTCGAATGGAGCCATCTCGATGCTGGACTGATAACTAATATTGTATGCAAACTCCGCTAAAGGCAAGTACTGATCCCACTGACCCCCGAAATCAATCACACAGGCCCTGAGCATATCTTCTAGAATCTGAACTGTACGCTATGACTGGCCATCAGTCTGAGGGTGAAATGCTGAACTGAGGTCTATCTGAGTACTCATCTCGCTGTGCAAGGCTCTCCAGAAGTGCGAAGTGAACTGAGGATCCCGGTCTAAAATGATAGACACCGGCAGACCATGCAATCGGACTACTGCACGAAGGTAAATCCGAGCTAGCCTCTCTGTAGTGTAAGTAGTAGCCACAGGAATGAAATGCGCCGATTTGGTCAATCTATCCACAATGACCCAAATACCGTCAAACTTCCGCAAAGTCCGAGGTAACCCAACCACGAAGTCCATAGTGATACGCTCCCATTTCCACTGAGGAATGGGCATCTGCTGAAACAAGCCTCCTGGCCGCTGATGCTCGTACTTAACCTTCTTACAATTAAGACACC
The DNA here is from genome assembly GCA_005239495.1 of Nicotiana undulata. Classification (NCBI taxonomy): domain Eukaryota; kingdom Viridiplantae; phylum Streptophyta; class Magnoliopsida; order Solanales; family Solanaceae; genus Nicotiana; species Nicotiana undulata. The sequence goes on from ML276033.1 coordinate 93,535, forward strand.
TAGCCACATGCTGAACAATGTCCTTCTTCATCCGCCTCCACCAGTAGTGCTGCTTCAAATCACAATACATCTTTGTCACTCCTGGATGAATAGAATACCCAGAACTGTGCGCCTCTGCTAGAATTCTCTCCCTCAGGCCGTCAACATCAGGAACACACAATCGACCCTGGAGTCGCAGAACACCATCCTCGCCTAAGGTAATCTCCTTGGCCCTTCCCTGGACCACCATATCCCTAAGATCTGCTAGGCGTGGATCATCAAACTATCGAGCCTTGATCTCTCCCAATAATGAAGACTGAGCAACCACATGAGCCAAAACTCGACGAGACTCTGAAAGGTCCAATCTCACCAATCGATTGGCCAAGGACTGAATGTCCAAGGCTAAAGGTCTCTCCTCAGCTGCAATGTAGGCCAAACTACCCATACTAGCTGCCCACCTGCTCAAAGCATCCGCCACTACATTTGCCTTGCCCGGGTGATACAAAATAGTGAGATCATAGTCTTTCACAACTCAAGCCACCTCCGGTGCCTCACATTAAGGTCCCTCTGCTTAAGCAAGTACTGCAGGCTACGGTGGTCCGTATAGACCTCACAAGATACACCATATAAGTAATGCCACCATATCTTCAAAGCATGAACAATCACCGCAAATTCCAAATCGTGCACAGGGTAATTCTTTTCATGAACCTTCAGCTTCCGCGAAGCATAAGCAATAACCCTTCCATCCTGCATCTGCACACATCCCAACCCGGCGTGTGAAGCGTCGCAGTACAATGTATACACTCCAGACTCAGAAGGCAATGATAAAGCTGGTGCTGAAGTCAATGCTGATTTGAGCTTCTGAAAGCTCGCCTCACAATCGTCGGACCACTGAAATGGAGCTTTCTTCTGAGTCAATCTAGTCAATGGGGCGGCAAAAGAAGAGAATCCCTCCATGTATCGACGGTAGTAACTTGCTAAACCAAGAAAACTCTTGAACTTTGAAGCTAAAGTAGGACGTGGCCAACTCTGAACTGCCTCAATCTTCTGCAGATCAACCTTGATACCCTCACCGGACACCACATGCCCTAAGAACGCCACAGACTCCAACTAGAACTCACACTTGGAGAACTTAGCATATAGCTTCTGTTCTCGCAAGGTCTGAAGCACAACCCTCAAATGTTGCTCGTGCTCACCCAGGCTCTGTGAGTAGATCAATATATCATCAATGAAAAAAATCATGAATGAATCAATACCTCCTCAAGCTTCTCCTTCAACTCCTTTAGCTCTTTAAGAGCCATACGATAAGGAGGAATGGAAATAGGCTGAGTATCTGGAGCCAAACCAATGCAGAAATCTCTATCTCGATCTAGAGGCATGCCTGGAAGGTCTGAAGGGAACACATCTGGAAACTCTCGAACGACATGCACTGAATTGATGGTAGGACTCGGCGGTGGTGTCCCACACATAAGCAAGGTAAGACAAACACCCTTTCTCGACCATGTGCCGAGCTTTCATAAAAGAAATAACCCTACTGAATGCACTAAATGAAGAACCTCTCCACTCCAACCTCGGTGACTCAGGCATGGCTAATGTAACTGTCTTGGCATGGCAATCCAAGACAGCATGATGAGGATATAGCTAATCCATTCCCAAGATAACCTCGAAATCAACCATATCAAGCAACAACAGGTCGGCTCTAGTCTCAAACCCACAGAAAGTAATAACACAAGACCGGTAGACCCGGTCTACCACTACAGAATCGCCCACAGGAGTGGACACATACAAGGGAGAACCCAAAGACTCACAAACAACATCTAGAGAATGGGCAAATAATGCTGAAACATATGAATATGTGGATCCTGGATCAAATAGCATTGAAGCCTCTCTACCACATACCGAAATAATGCCTGTAATCACAGCATCTGATTCCACTGCGCCAGTCCTGGATAGAATGGCATAAAATCTAGCTGAAGCACCCGATGACTGAGCTCCCCCAGGACGAGCTGGAGCTGAACAACCCCCTCTAGGACGGCCCCTGCCAACCTGACTTCTACCCCTAGGTGGTCGTGCTGCTGGTGCTGTAATCATAGGCTGCTGGCTCTGCTGCACGGCCTTGCCCCGATACCTAGGACAAAACCTCCATGTGTGGACCATATCCCCACCCTCGAAGAAACCCCTGGGCACTACTGCTCTCTGCCCCGAAGAGGAGGAACCCTGAATAGCTGAAGAGCGGTGTGAATCCTCTAGTAAAACACTGAGATAAGAACTAGAGGATCTCTGATGGCTAGGATAACTGCTGGGTGCACTCTGAATGGCTGGCGGCTAATAAGAGCGCTCTAGCATGGTCCTGAACTGAGGCCTCACTGAAACACCCCTAGGAGGCAATGGTGGTGCTGAATAGGAAGGCGTGCTGAATTGTCTGCCTCCGATAGGAACCCTGCCCCTAGCTGGAGCTCGTCTTAAATCACCTGTGACCCTGGGCCTCTTATCTTGCAGACCCTGCTGACCCTGCTCTCTACTCCTCGCACCATAACCCTTGATACGTCGAGCTATCTCGACCACCAGCTGGTAAGGGGTACCCATCTCAAGCTCTATTGCCATGGAGGTGCTAATACACGGATGTAAGTCTGCCACAAACCATCAAACTCTCTCAGTATCCGTGGGTAATATCATAAGGGCATGGCAGGATAACTCTAAAAACCTTGCCTCATAGTCGGTCTCGGACATCTGTCCCTGCTCCAATCTCTTGAACTGACCCCGAAGCTCCTCCCTCTCAGACGGTGGAATGTATCTATCCAAAAATAACTGAATAAACTGCTCCCAAGTAACCGGTGGTGACCCTGCTGGCCTACTGAGAACGTATGACTGCCACTAGCGGCGAGCTCTGCCCTCAAGCTCATTGTCGTGAAGTCTACCCCATGTGACTCTAATATCCTCATGTTGTGGAGTTTGTCCCTGCACCTCTCGATAAAATCATGTGCATCCTCTCCCCGCTCACCCCCGAAGATCGGAGGGCGAAGTTGGGTCCATCTACCCAGCACCTTCTGCTGGTCTATCTCTGCAACTAGCCTGGGCTCTGGTGCTGCCATCCTAGGCTGAACCCCAATTACTTGTAGAATATCTGGAGTACGATGTACTGCTGCTGGTGGTCCTGTAGCCTGAGCAGTAGGGGTCTGAGCTCCCCCTCCTGCCTAAGAAGTAGCAGGATCTGATCGAAGTTTACCCGCCTGTAACATAGTATCCATGAACCTCAGCATACAGCCCATAAAATCAGCTGGTGGTGGAGCTACTGGAGGCAGCTCATCCTGCTCCTCAACATAAGGTTCCTCAATCGGTGCAACCGGTACAGCTATGGCACACTCTCGCCCCTTACTACGAATATGAGCCCTACCCCTGCCCCTACCACGGCCTCGAGCGGCGGGGGTAGCAGCCTCTCCTGGATCAAGAACATGTGAAGCACGCATCCTCACCATCTGTGACAGAATAGAAGAACAAGTTTGAGTACATCACCGATTGCACGATAGGATATGAACAAAGGAGTTTCTTAACACCCTATAGCCTCCCGAATATAAGTATAGACGTTTCTTTACCGATCCGCAAGACTCTACTGGGTTTTCTCGTGACTTGTGAGACTACGTGAAGCATATATATAACTATACAGCGCAATACCCAAAATATACGCTAAATATGTGCCAGGAACTAGTGTCACGAGTGTCACGGGAAACTATGGAATATACAATAACCCAAAATATATATACAAAGCCTCAGTCTGAATAAATAGACAAAGAAACTTGGCCAAGAAACTCCAGGGTGCTATCAGGAAGTCGCCAAGAAGGACAGCTCACCGTGAAGTATCACCGCACAGTCAGTACCTAGCACCGGACTGAAAATCAGATGGACCAGCCTCCGGACATGCGCAGTCAAGTGCAGAAAGAAAGGAAAGTGCAACATGAGTACATACATAAATATGTACCTAGTGAGTATCCCGTCTAATCTTGAAGAAGTAGTGACGAGAGGTCGACTCGATACTCACTAAGGTCCAACAGTAATAAAGTAAGCAGGATGTAAGGAAACCAGTAGGCATGTAAGACAAATCACCAAGTACATCGATATCAGGCATCAAATAACAATTCAAAATCAAACAAGGTTGGTATCCGATGTGGCGTACGGCCCGCTCCCATCAGGTTCTCACTCTCATCGCTCCGTCGTGGCGTACGGCCCGATCCCATCCTGTAATCTTTGCCGTGGCGTACGACCCGATCCCACCCTGTAGTCTTCGCCGTGGCGTATGTTCTGATCCCATAATATACATATCTCATCACTCTGCCGTGGCGTACGGCCCGATCCCATAATCTAATCTCTCATCAATCTGCCGTGGCGTACGGCCCGATCCCATGATATAATCTCTCGTCACTCTGTCGTGGCGTACGGAACGATCCCATCCCATAATTCTATTAACACACTTCAATCAAACCAAGTTTCACAGCATTTAGATAAAACAATATCAATCACACAAGTTTAGAAAGGAAAGAAACAATGAACATGTTGTGTGCTAACTACCCGGACGAAGCAATAATAGCCACTACGTACGGGCCCTCGTCACTCGGTGCGTACGTAGCCCCCAAACAAGTTCACATAGCAATTAAGGTTACCTATAGGGACAATTACCTCTTACAAGGTTTGAAAGGAGACTCACCTCGATAAAAGCACTCCTCAGACCAAGGACAGCATCAAAAGATGCGCCCGAATCTCCGAAACTTCCCTTGACGGCGCACAACTAGCCAAACATGATGTAATTGAATCAATTTAAGGTCCAGGAAGAAGAATTAGCAAGAATTCCTAAAATTTAACATTCTTGATGACTTTTTTTTTAAAATTTCGACCCCGGGCCCACGCGTTCGGATTTTGAAAATTCTTGGAGGAATGGATTACCCGAAGCCTAAGGAGCGAAATTACATAATTTATTCAAGAATTCATGGCTAATATGGCATAATTCACTAATCTTTCCATAAGCCCTAGTTACTACCCAAATTTTATGATTTTTGTTTCTTTTAGGAATTAAACCCGTTAAATTCCATGCATAATTGTGAAAAATAAAAGATAATTGCTTACCTCTACAGTGGGTGGTTGTGGGAGGTGTTCTTCAACCATGGGTGCTCTCTAATGGAGGTAAAAGATGACTAATGAGGAAGACAACCCGTAATTGAGCATTTAAATACTGCCCAGGAAAACCTTCACTGCGATCGCGACATCAGGCCTGCGATCGCGGAGAACAAATGCCTCTGGCCCTCGAGAAGCACTATGCGATCGCATATATGGGGCCTGCGATCGCGGAGGGTGGGGAGGTAGGCTTATGCGATCGCAGGAGTGAGGTCTGCGATCGCAGAGAAGAACATGCAGTAGGGAGAAGAACATGCAGTTGGGGAGTGGACCATATGTGATCACGAAGGGATGCCTGCGATCGCAGAGAACATTGGATGGCCAGCATAAATACTTCTCTGCGATCGCATCCCTGCTTCTGCGATCGCAGAAAAGGAAACGAGACAGAAAATTTCTGGTTTTTCTAACTTAGCTCCCGGGGTCTAAAACACCCCCAAGCCCCCCGGGACCCCGTCCAAAAGCACCGGCAAGTCTGTATTCATGATTCAGACTCGCTCGAACTTCCGGAACATGAAAAACAACAACGGAACTCAAAATTCAACCCCAAAACCAAATTAATCAAACTCAAGAACTTTGAAATTCTAGAATTAATTACGTTGGGCCGAACGGGTCTATACTACTCGGAATGACCCCAAATTTTGCAGACATGTCATAAATGACTATATGGAACTATTACCGGCCTTCGAATTCCATTCGGACTTCGATAGAATGATGTCCCGTTCCAGGCCAAATTCTAAACTAAAGGAAATCCTGATTTCCATTTCGGGCGCCGAAACGCTCCCGGGTCATCAGAAACCCGAGCCCAACATACGCCCAAGTCCGAAATCACTGTACGGAGCTACTGGAGCTGTTAGAACTCGATTCCGAGGTCGTTTTCTCAAAATATTGACCGAAGTCAAACTTGGCCAAGTAGGCTAGCCTTAAGGAACCAAGTGTTCCTAAACCATCCAATTCATTTCCAAATCCCAAACCACCCGCTCCTGCGAGTCATAAAGCACGAATAGCCTCCATGGAAGGTTTCATTTAAGGAAACGAGACCCTAATACGCAAAACGACCGACTGGGTCGATGCAACTTTTAAATCAAAAACTAAAAAAATTCATGGTAAAAATTGAGGGTTTGGGTAGAATTAGGGAATTTTATAAAAATTGAATCTTTACCTCGAATTGAGGTCCAATTTCTAAATTAATTGTATATTTGGGTTCGTAGGTAAATGGGTAAACCTAATTTTGTTCGAACCCCGAGTTTAGACCAAGCGGACCCGGGGTCGGGTTTTCACTTTTTTTTAGAAAACTTAGGAAAAATTATATTTTTCAATAAAGTTAGTTCCTTTAGCATTAGTTAATGATATTAAGTTAATTTTGATTAGATTCGAGCAATTTAGAGGTTAATTCAACAGGAAAAGCAATAATTGAGCTGTGAGTGGCCTGCGGAATTGAGGTGAGTGTTTGGCCTAACTTTAGCTTGAGGGAATAGGACTCCTCATTTGTTTGCTACGTGAATTGCATGGGTGTGGTGTATAGGTGTGGTGACGAGTATCTATGCACCACCCAAATTGTTTGTTAAACTTGGTCCCCTTTCCCGTTCCCCACTTATTTGATCATTGTTTTAACTGTTATATGTTCATTATTGTTTCTATGACTATTTGGCCTTGTTGAATTGTTGTTAGTTATCGTTGTCACTATTTTGAAAGAGTATTAGTTGTTTGAGATGGTTCCCTTGTTATATAAACATGGTTGAGAGGTTTTGTATTGTTTTTATGTAATAAATATATATATTTTGATATTCTTGTTGGTTTCATGGTTGAGAGGTTATTGATGAGGTTCTAAGAAAATTGCAATTTATTATTTATAATTGTTGAGTTTCGCGTGTTTATTGGGTTTCATTGAGTTATTTTCAACTGTTGTTGTAAGTGTGTTAAAGATGTTGGTTGTTCTCTTGAGTTTATCATAGTATATAAAGACTAAGCTGGATTGACAGCGTTACGGTGTTTACTTATGTTCTGGTTGGTTTTATTGTGAAATGTTATTGGTTAAAGCTTACGAGCTATATGATCTTCTGTTTGAAATTGAGAAACAATAGTATTGTGAGAGGCTTGGCCTGAATCGTGAAAGTTGAAATAAATAAATAAATAAATAAATATATGACTGTGATAAGGGTGGATAGGAGAAACAAATATATATGACTGTGATAAGGGTGGACAGGAGGAATAAATATATATGACTGTGATAAGGGTGGACAGGAGGAATAAATATATATGACTNGATAAGGGAGGATATTTACATTTATTTTGTACTGATTTGTTTTCAAGAAAAAGAGAATCAAAGTTTTGAAAAGCTAAATGACTATTTTTACTGTTTTGTTTTTAGGAAGACAAAGATTTGAAACTTTCTATTTTATAGTACTATTTTCATATTTTGGTGCTACTTTTATTCAAAGATAAAGCTTGAAGAACTTGGAAATATTGAGGATTTTGTTATAGTTGAGGCCTGAAAGAGGCGGTTGTGTTATTTTATTATTGATGCAGTATTTGAATTAATGTGTTTAGATTTCCTTCTTGTTTTATAATTATTGTCTCAGATATATTTTCTTGTTCGTGCAGAATTATTTTATTGTTTTATCGTACATATATTAATATCACAGGTTTATCGTTAAAGCCCCGCCTTTGCCTCGTCACTACTTTGCCGAGGTTAGGCTCGACACTTACTCAGTACATGGGGTTGGTTGTACTGATACTACACTCTGTGTTCTTTTTCACAGATCCAGGTACCGACCAGTAGTAGAGATTTGTAGAGCAGCTATCCACTCTTTCGGAGACACGAGGTATGTCTTCCGGCGTTCGCATATCCCGAGAGTCTTCTCTATATTATTTAGACTATTGTTTTATTTGATTCAAAACAATTATACATTATATCTTTCCGTCCATTATTTGTAGTATTCTTTAGTAGTTCGTGAATTGTGACACTAGACCCTGGGGTAGTTTTAAGTTATTTATATAATTAGTCCGTGGCTCGTTTTATTTAATTGTTTATTCGTCTATATTTGAAATTACTCATTGAAAGTCAGAAGCTTAAGTTTATTTTATAATTGTCTATTACGTTTAAGTGGAAATTCAAAAAAAATAGTTAATCGAACTCTAACATTGGCTTTTCTAGCAAGTGTAGTGTTAGGGGCCATCATGATCCCTAAGGTTGGGGGAATTTGGGTTGTGACAGTAATAGTAGGTAGAATGACAAGATCTTTAAAATGGAGTTTTGAAATTTGAGTTTTGAAAATCGAAAATCTTACATTGCTAAGTTTGTGATGCAAAACCTCAGTTGTTAAATTTGTGAGTTCGACTAACCTAGTGAAATTCACCCAAATTTTGCGTAGCAGCTACGACAAAAACATTTATAATCATCAATTATTCTTCTTTCTGTTCTCGATGTTGACCGCGCAAAGTGGTTGGAGAACTGTTTAGTGGAGGCACAAATAGTGTATGTGAATCCAATAGGTGGTTGTGGAGAATTTATCACCAATCTCTTGAGGTATTGGACTTTGGCAACTTTTTATCGTGCTTTCCGATTTTGTTTCACCTTACATTAAACATTCAGAAATCGGAGTAGAAACATCGATTGTCGTTCAAAATTTGCAATATACTTTCAGAACTTTTTATCGTGTTTTCCAATTTTTTTCACCTTACATTAACAATATACCTGTGTTAATTGACTTCTAAAAATAAAAATTCAGAAATCAGAGCAGAAACATCATAGTTCAAATGCATATAATCTGAATTGCTAATTAATCTTAGTTCAAATTTGACAATATTTGACTATGCCATTTTTTTCTTATAATATTGTTATAATTGTTTGATACTTGTTTCTTTTATAGTTGTTACTATCATTTGCTACTTGTTGATTTATTTCACTATTCCTTGAACCGAGGGTCTATCGGAAACAACCTCTCTATCTGTGATGACCGAAAATGTCATCCCGTATAATTTTAATTAAATATGTGTTCCGGGGCCCTGAAAGCCTTCGTTTATCTCACCTCGATGTGCGTGCGCAGCCCGGGCGCGTAACCCGGAAGTTTTTCTGTGGAAAATTGATGATGTTTAATTTATGATTATTATTTGAGTAAAGTTTACTTTGGTTAATATTTTTGGTAAACCGACCCAGACCTGTGATTTGAGGGTCCCGGAGGGTCCGTAGGAAAATATGGGACTTGGGCGTATGCCCGAAATCGAATTCCGAGGTCCCAAGTCCCAGAAATGAATTTTTAAAGAAAATTATTTTCTGAAAAATATAAAGGTTTATGAAAATGAGATTTGCTGTGATACCGGTGATAATGAGCCCGTATTATGGTTTCGGATCCCGAAACAGGTTCAATATGTTTATTATATGTTATCTATGAAATTTGGTAAGAAACGGACGTAGTTTGACGTGATTCGGACTAAAAATGGAAAATTTGAAAGTTAATGAAGTTTTGAGAATTTTCATAGATTTTGAGGTTTAATTCGATGTTTAAGATGTTATTTTGGTGTTTTGATTACTCGAATAAGTCCGTAGGATGTTTTGAGGATTTGTGTATATTTGGTTTTGAGCCCCGAGGGCTCGGGTGAGTTTCGGGTAGGTGTCGGAGTGAAAAAACCTTAGAAAAACTGGTGTAAAATGAGTTTTCTGGTGTCTAACACTATGCGATCGCTTAGGTCCTCCCGTGATCACATAGTGTAGTGTGAGAGGTGGAATTCTGGTACTCTATGAGATCGCATAGTCTTATTCGCGATCACATAGGGGTATAGGAGAGCTAGGGGGCTGGGTAGATACCCTGTGCGACCGCATATCCTTGTCACGATCGCATAGGGTGGGGTTAGTAAACATGTTCAATCGCAGGGCCCCTACGCGATCGCAGTGCCTCATAAGTCAGTCCTCTATGCGATCGCAACTCCTCCTCCGCGATCGTATAGACCAAATTTCGCCCAGTTAATTTTACTCAAACACAAAATGCTATTCACGGGATTTACACCTTCTTTTCATAAACTTCATCTTCCCCATACCCCATAGACGATTTTGAAAGAGATCCTTCACCAAAATCGCGTAGGTAAGTAATTCTAACCTCGTTTCCTCCCATTTTTTATCAACGTCTACTAGATTCTAGGCCTAAAAACATGAAATCAAAGGTAGAAATTGGGGTTTTGGGTAGAGTTAGGTCTTTTGAATTTTTGGGAATTTGACCTCGTTTTGGGGTCGGATTTCAAAAAATATTGTATATTCGGGCTCGCGGGGGAATGGGTGATCAGGTTTTGGTCCGACCCTCGTGTTTGGACCAAGCGGACCCAGGGTCGGATTTTTGGGAAGAATGTTGGGAATTCTATAATTAGGCTTGGGAATTGTATTGTTTAGCCTTTATTGATACTATTGAGTCGATTATGTCTAGATACGATCGTTTCGGAGTCGAATTCGAGAGGAAAAGTGGTGCTAGAGGCTTGATTTTCATTCTTGGAGCCGAGGTAAGTGTATGCCCTAACCTTAGCTTGAGGTAATAGGTATAGAGTCTTATTTGCTATGTGTTATTCCATGTCCAACGTATAGGTGAGGTGATGAGTACCTATATGTTGTGGTCAAGCATGCCCGTGAGTTGAACTTGTTGATTTGTATCTTTGATATTCTCTGTGTTATTAATCAATTGTCATTTTGGAAGTGATACATTGAGGGTATTTCATGATGTAGAATGTTGTTGATTATTCGTTCGGTTGAGGATTATTTGTTAAATTATACCTCTGAGTGAGATTGGTTATAGCTGAATCCCTTGCCGGGATGGTAGAATTCTTGTTATATTTCTGTGCACTTGAGGTTTCTTATTGTTTAGTCTTTTGTCAAATTGTTGCTTTTATATATGTTATAGCACGAGGGGACATTCTGTGCCGAGTGAATGTGAGGTTATGCACGAGGGGACATTCCGTGCCGAGTGATTATTTATTTATGCACGAGGGGACATTCTGTGCCGAGTGAATGTGAGGTTATGCACGAGGGGACATTCCGTGCCGAGTGATTATTTATTTATACACGAGGGGACATTTCGTGCCGAGTGACTCTGAGGTTATGCACGAGGGGACATTCCGCGCCGAATGATTATTTATTTATGCACGAGGGGACATTCTGTGCCGAGTGTTTTGTGAGATTATAGCACGAGGGGACATGTCGTGCCGTTTTGTTTAATTATCTGTTTAGAGTTATTAATTCCTGTTGTTACTTTATACATTTAAGTTGTTATCTCGTTTCTGCTATTTCAGTGAATCGTTGCCCCTTGTCCCCTGCATGTTCTCCCTCGTTGTTGTAATTACTTGCTTATATCCTGTCATTATTTTTCCTGTTATATTATTGAATTGCACAGGTGTTATTTGCTGTCGTGTCCTAGCCTCGTCACTACTTCGCCGAGGTTAAGCTTGGCACTTACTCAATACATTGTAACGACCCGGTCCGTCGTTACGCAGTATACGCATCTATTCCCTTATTTCTATCTTGTAGTAGCTCGGTTGGAATGTTCAGGAAGTGTTGGGGTTGGTTGGTTCGGGTTCGGAGTGAAAATAGAGTGGATTGAGACACTTAGTCTCCAACAAGAGCTTTAGAGTTGGAAAAGTCAACCCGGAGTTGACTTATTGGTAAACGACCTCGGAATGCGGGTTTTATGGTTCGGATAGCTTCGTTAGGTGATTGGCGAAGTTAGTATTTTGGCGAATTCCGATTGATAGGCGAGATTTTGATCCGAAGGTCGGAATGGGATTCCGAGAGCTGTTGTAGCCTCGTTATGTCATTTTGGACTTCCCCGCAAAAGTTCAGGTCATTCGAAGATGGATTGATTGGGTTTTTGATCAAATGCGTGTTTCGGAAGTTTTTGGAAATCATAGGCTTGAAGTGGATGAGAATTAATGGTGTTGATGTTGTTTTGGGTGTTTTAATCGCTCGACAAAGTTTGAATGACCATGTTTGATATGTTGGTATGTTTGGTTGGGGTCCCGAGGGGCTCGGGCTTAAATTCGGGTGTTAAACGGAAAGTTGGAACCCAAATATGCAGCTGAAGCTGCTGTTGCTGGTGCGATCACACCTGCGATGGTTGGGCCGCAGGTGCGGATATCGCAGGCACGAGAAGGATGGCGCAGGTGCGAGGTTTGGTCGCTGGGGCGGAATGAAGATCGCACCTGTGAGGTCACAGGTGCGGGGGATGGGGTCGTTGGCGCGGGCTCTGGGTTTTAAGTGAAGAACCGCTGGTGCGGTCAATAAGTTGCCCCTGCGGGCCCGCTGTTGCGATAAAGAGGCCGCAGGTGCGAAAGAGGTTGCAAGGGCGGATGGAGGTCCGCACCTGTGATGTCGCAGGCGCGGGAAGAGTTTCGCGGGTGCGGGAGTTGGGAAACTTAAGTGAGAAGTCGCCCTTGCGGAGTCGCAGATGCGAGAAAGGCATCGCTATTGCGGAAATGCCTGGGCAGAACGTATAAAAGGCAGCCTTCGCGAAATTAGTCTTCTTTCACCATTTTTACACACGGGTTGGAGGTTTTGAAGGGGTTTTAAGAGGGATTTCGTTGTTTCTTCATGGAGGTATGTTTCTTGGACTCAAAGCTCGTTATATTGTGCATTAAGAATGATTTTAGGTTGAAATCTTTGGTAAAAACAGTAGAAAAATGGTGGTTAGGGCTTGGGTTTAAGAGAGGAAGAATGGGGGAATTGGAGGACCATTTGAGGTCCGATTTTCATATTCTTGGTATGATTAGACTCGGGAAAAGACAAGGAACCTAGTGTTGTGAAAATTTCTGACTTTAGAGACGTGAGCCCGAGGGCCGGGTTTTGACCGAATTCGGGATTTTTAGTAGTTTTGCTAGATTTTGTTTGGGAATTGTTCCTTAGCACATTGTAACACTATGTAATTGATTATTGGTAGATTCGGAGTGTTTGGAGGCCGATTCTCGAGGAAAGGGCCCGGCGGAGTAGTGTTTAGCCGGTTTCGAGGTAAGTAACCGCTTTAACCTTGGAACTGAGGGGTTCAAAACCCCAATGTCCATGCTAATTGATGATAGTTACTATGAT
>ML276034.1:3977-50869 GCA_005239495.1 Nicotiana undulata
TTTGGTTATTCAAATCATGAATTTTCAATTTAGAAATTTTCTTTCAAAAACCCAAGTTTCTTCAACCCAAAACACGAATTAAATGATAAAAATAAGAACTATTTCATGAAATATATTAAATTCTAGTGGAGGAACACTTACCCATTCGATTAGTGTGAAAACCCCCCAAGAAATCGCCCAAAACCGAGCTCTAGAACTCAAAATATCTTTAAAATGGCTTAACCTTCGTTTTTGGAATTATATAATCTGCCCAGGTGTTTAAAGCATCGCGATCGCAGACAATTGGATGCGATCGCGAAGAGGAAGGGAAGGGCTGGCCAAAAGCTTCTATGCGATCGCGGAGCTGACACTGCAATCGCGGATAGGGAAAATGTTGCTGGCCAAATTGTGCTATGAGTTCGTGGCAACACGAATGCGAACGCGGAGAATGAGAACTGGGAACTATGCGAACGCGATGAAGAGGGAGATGTACTTCTACGATCGCGGATGCTTCAATGCGATCGCATTGAACAAAACTGGGCAACCCAAAAATGACTCTATGCGATCGCGGCTTCATCTATGCGATCGCATAGAAGGAAACCAGAAACCAGTATCAGCAGTGGAAAAATAAGGAAAAATGACCTGTAGCCTATCCGAAACACGCCCGAGGCCCCCGGGACCCCGTCCAAACACACACACAAGTCATATAACCTAACACGAACTCGCTCGAGGTTTCAAAACACACAAACTAACACCAAAATGACGAATTAAACCAAAAATCAAACTTAGAAATTTTCAAAACTCCAAATATCAAGACTCGCGTCGAAACCTATCAAAACAACCCGGAACGACATGAAATTTTGTAGACAAGTCCCAATTGACACAACGGACCTACATCCACTCTCGGAAATCCATTCTGAGCCCAATATCAAGATTTCACCTATCGGCCGAAAATACCGAAATTCTAACCTTCGCCAAATTACCTCAAATCACCCTACGGACCTCCAAATCCAATTCCGAACGCACGCCTAAGTCCAAAATCATCATACAAAGCTGTTGACATTAACCAAACTCATTTCGAGGTCATTTACATATAAGTCAAACCTCCGGTCAACTTTCATCACTTAAGCCTCCAAAACTGAAATTTTTCTCGTAATTCGACTCCAGATTATCCGGTAACTGATTCTAACCACGCACACATGTCGATATACACAATGTGAGTTTTCTTATGACCTTATCCCACCGAACGGAGCTTAAATTCTCAAAACAACCGGTCGGGTCGTTACAGCCTCCCAACCATCGCCTTAGTTATTGTCTATTACAACAAGTCAATGGGTTGCCTCCCATGAAGCGCCTGATTTAACGTCGCGGCACGACGCATACTCTCACCATCACTCCTCATTTGTGTATTGGGGCTCCTCTAGAGTTATCACCATGCAATTCCCTTTTTCTTCACTCGTACCAAGGTAATGTTTCAACCTCTGGCCATTCACTGTGAATTTGTTCGTCCCATCTTCTGATTAGATCTCTACAGCTCCACTTGGGAACATTTGCACCACTTTGAACGGTCCTGACCATCGGAACTTCAATTTACTCGGGAACAACCTCAATCTTGAGTTGTATAGCATCACTAATTTGCTGGGTTTGAAGTTCCGATCTGACGAGGCTTTTGTGTATAGGATTTTCTGCTCGTACTCTGTCAAATTCTAGTATAGTTTATGATATCGTCCCACAGAGATTGGACAATCTAAGCTACAGACTTGCAATATTTTGATTAGTATTTGAGAGAATCAAATTGATGAAAGGCGTGTTTGGAATTATAAATTAAGACAAATTTCTTCCGAAAAGTTTATATTTAAAAAGAGTTGGGAATCGTTGAATTCGCTTGATATATCATTATAATAAAATCTCAGCTTTAAACGTATTTCTATAAGGAATAATTGTTTATTGCTAATACAATTATATCTGTACACTAAGAAATAAATAAATAATTAACACTCCGTGAGGTTATGTTAATTAAGTGATTTAAAACAAGTGATGGTTAAACTGAAATATCTTGCCTGAATCGTGCTCAAGCATAGTAAAAACTTCGTGAGAATATTTTTACTGTAAAATCAATAATCTTGCCTTCAACAATTCCTCTGTGAGAATTAAAACTGAGGAAATCAAGATTACAGACTTGAAATAATAATCTTACCAAAAATTACTTTCACTCTAATATTCTATTCATGGGTTATTATTTATTAATTTTTCTCCGCAAGAATTACAAAATTAATATAAGAATAACTTAGATATAAAATATGTAGATGTGATAAAAATGATTAAAAATCATCATTCCAGCACATTATGAGATGTAAATAAAGTTTCAAGCCAAGAATGTATTGATACCGAGATAGTATTATAATTATATCAAGCTTCATCAACTATCCCAACAAAAAGAAATTACTCCATTATGAAGTAAGAAAAGCTAAAAATTACTTTTAAAAAAACTAAGACTATTTTACTATAAAGAGAGACTAGAGAAAGAGACCAAGAATACTGTAACGACCTGACCGGTCATTTTGAGCTCTAGCGCGTTTTTCAGCGATTTGAGGCCATGAGCAATTTTCGTTTCAGGTATTATGACTCGTAGGCATGGTCGGAGTCAAATTGGAAGGAATAATTATCATTTCGGAAGCCTTAAGTTGGAAGAATTGACTTAGATTGGAATTTTGAGTAAACCACCTCCGAATCAGGATTTGAAGATTCCAGCGGGTTCGTATGATGATTTAGGACTTGGGCGTATGTTCGGAACGAGTTTTTAATGACCCGGGAGCGTTTCGGCGCCCAATAATGAAATTAGAGTTTCTTTAAGTTCAAATTTTGGGTTGGAACGTGTTTTTGTGTTATCGAGGTCCGAACGGAATTTCGAAACCGAGAATAGTTCCGTTATGTCAGTTATGATTTGCTTGCAAAATTTGGTGTCATTCCGAGTAGTATAGGTAGGTTCGGCGCATTGTTAACGAATTCAAGAACTTAAAGTTCTTAAGTTTGATTCTAAGGGTTTTGAGGTGTGATTTTGAGTTTTAGCGTTGTTTTGAGTGTTTCGAAGGCTCGAGCAAGTCCGTAGGATGATTTGGGACTTGTTGGTACATTTGGTTTGAAGTTTTGAGGGCTCGGGTGAGTTCCGGCTAGGTCCCGGGATGTCTTTAGACTTAAAACATAGTTGTTGCAGGTCAGAGAAATCAAATCTCTGAACCCACCACCGAGGTCCGTGGTCCTTTTTGTGCTGACCGCGGTGGAGGCCTTCGTGACCGCAGTCGTTTTTGTGCGGTCCGCGGTGGAGGATTTGTGCCACTGGTCCGACTTCGGAGGCCTATATCTTTTGATCTACAAGGAATTTTGAGATGATTTAGAACGAAAGTTGTAGCCCTTCGTGTCTAGTTTCCAGAAAGGTAAGGAAATCACAATTTGGACATCTGTAGGGAAAGTTATGGCCAAAATACTAAATCATGTCACTACAGTCATTTTTCTTTGTTTTCTTCACTTTTTCTTGTTTTTGCCAGCGAGGTCCGCGGTCGTTTTTGTGCGGTCCGCAGTGGGGCCTGAGAGGGGTATAAATAAGTGAAATTTTCAGTTATGTTTCATTTTTCAAGACCCTAAGAACATAAGAGGCGATTTTCCAAACACTCTTTCTTCTCCAAAACATTTGTAAGTGATTTCTAACTCATTTTCTTCACTCCTTAACTTCTTTTTACAAGATTTCATCCTAGAATCTAGGGTTTTCATGGTGGAATTGGGAATTTTTGGTAAAACCTAAGAATATTGAAATTTGGAGATTTAGACCTCAAATTGAGTTTGGACTCCGAAACCATTTATATATCCGGGCTCGGGGGCGAATGGGTAATCGGGTTTTGGTTCGAATGTCGGGTTTGGACCGAGCGGGCACAGGTTCATTTTTTGAATTTTTTGGGAAAACTTTAGAAAACTCACTTCCATGCATTAGAATTGAATCATTTAGCATTTGTTGATATAATTAAGTAACTTGTGGCTAGTTTCGAGTCCTTAGGAGACGAGTTTGGAGTTTTGGGTGCATTCTTGACCCGGAGAGTAGGATCGACACGAGGTAAGTATCCTTTCTAACTTTGTGAGGGGGAATTGTCCCCATAGGTGAACTAAATGAATACATGCTATTATTTGAGGGGGCTACGTACGCACGAGGTGACGGGAGTCTGTGCATAGCTACTAATATGCTATGTCCGGGTAGTCCAGGACCCACTAGCCTGCTTACTTGTTATACTTGTGACCTTGTCAATAAAATATCATGTGATGCTGTCAAATTAGTAATTAAATCTCTATGAAGGATAAGGTTACTTTTCTTAATCATCTAGATAAAAAATTGATTCTTCCTTGGATAATTGTGTTTCGGTTAAATCAAAAGTGTTTGAAACCCTATCGAAATTGGTAAGTAAATCTCCAGAAAGGCTTTAAATACTATTCTCATGTTCATTAAAAAGGAGAATTTCATCACTTCATTGAATAGTTAATTTTTCCTGATAAAAATGTGGTTTATTGGTGTGAATATGTGTAACTATGGGTGATTGAGTCGCATGTATGATTCGCGAGTAGGATGTCCCTGTATTTATGTATATTTATATGGGACCCGAGTTGCATGTATGATTCACGAGCGGGGTAGCCCTAGTATTGTGTTAACTGCGTCGCATGTTCGATTCGCGAGCGGGGCAGATTGATGCATCTATGGTTCGGGCCGTTCGACCCTCGGCAGTGCACATTTTATTATTGTTGGTTCGGGCCGTTCGACCCTCGACATTTCTTGCGCATGATAATTGCTACGTATTTTCTGTAATTATTACCTGTTTATTGGCCTATGAAGTTTTAAATTGCCAACTGAAATGACGAGGATTTAAAGTGTTAAATGTGAAAGAAGTTGATATTCCTTATCCCTGATTTTATTAGATTGCCTATGATATTCCCACTTAGCTTGACTATACTAAATTGACTTCTAGCAAGTGTCTAATTCGACCTCTCGTCACTACCTCTCTGAGGTTAGGCGGGATACTTACTGAGTACATTTTGTTTTCGTACTCATGCTACACTTGCTGTGCATTTTTATTGCACATGTACTTTCACAGCGATGTGGCTAGCTTGGAGACTTAGGCGAGTTGCATCATCCGGAGGCGATCCGTAGCTGACAGAGTCTCCCTCAGATGTATTTATTTTTATTTTAAATTCCTTGTCCAATTGTATTTCGGACAAGCATTGTAGTATCTGTTAAATTCTTAGAAATTTGCTCATGCACTTGTGTTACCGGGTTTTGGGATGTGTTTGGGATGTATTTTATTAAAATGGAATGTTAGACTATCGTATTTACTTAGCGGATTTTATCCAGTTATTATGTAATGAAGTGAAAGGTAATGACATAAAAAATGCTAAAACATGAAATTTAACTTAACCATTTAAGGATTGGCTTGCCTGACAATGGTGTCCGGCGCCATCACGACCTTATGGATTTTGGGTCGTGACAACATGGTATCATAGCACTAGGTTCCCATATGTTTCACGAGTCATGAGCAAGTCTAGTAGAGTCTTGCAGATCGGTACGGAGATGTCTGTACTTATCTTCGAGAGGCTATAGGACTGTTAGGAGTACTTCCCTTCTTGATTCCTCATCATGCGGTTTGATTCCTTTAAGGCTTATGCCTATGTTTCTTCCCACTCAATCTTACGCGTCGCGAAGCGCTCGCTATGAATCAGGAATTTGAGGAATTGAAATGGTTCTACGGATAGAGTGCGTGATGTTTTCCATGCGTAATTGGTTGGGGATGTTGTTGTAGCCCTGCAGAAGGATAATATGTTGTTTCAGCTCAGTAGCTGTGTTTCTGAGAGCCTTAAGGCTATGCTCAGGTAGTGATGATGCTTACGATTGGTTATCGCGCGATGTGGGTGTGATGGTAGGATTCTTGCCCATATGTAGAAGCAATGAATGACTTGAAGGGAGGTCTTCCCAGAGCATGATTTTGAGATTTCAGCATTTCAGTTCCGGCGAAGGAAAGGCAATTGAACTATAAATGGTCAGGTTTTGGATTGATAAAGTAATAAGACTTGGTGTTATCAAGCGAGGTGGAGTTTTCCTCTGTGATGTGGCATCGCTGATTTTGATCGAATAGAATGTGTTAAGTTCGTCGGTGCTATGGTCTCTTCAGTTGCACGGGGTTAGAGTATTGTGAAGAGGTATTGAAGAACTGGCTGTCAGAGACCGTGAGGTGCGGTGGTTCAATGTTGGATAAGTATTGATAATGAAGGCAGCTCGAGAAAGATGATCTTAGGAGAGTTTAAAGTCGTGGTGAACTATTGGTTTAAGAGCTACAGAGAATGATATTGAATTGAGGCAGCATACGATGAAGGAAGATATGTGAGAAGTGCTAGGCAGTGGTTCCATTTCTAGGAGGCCGGGTGTAAGAAGTAGAAGTCGACCAGCCTCGTAGAGGGGGAGTTTGACCAAAGTGGGAGAGCGACAACATAGTGGTGAATTAGAAGATATTGTAGCACATTTAGTAGATGTCCATGAGGAGCGGACGGATTGGTAGAGTTGGTGAATGAGAACATGCTTTGGATGGGGTATTGATGTTGTAGAGAGTGTGCAGTACAACGCCGTTGGAAGGTGTCAGTTGGTGATTTCCACGGGTGGGTTATCTCCTGTGAGTAGGTTAGCGGTTGTGTGGTTGGCAAGTTTCTGCGAGGAATTCTAGTGGCTATTCGGTAGGAGGCAAAATATGAGAATGATGCTAGAGAATTTGAGTACTCAGGAAGTGCTAATGGGAGAATTTAGAAGAATTTGACGGGTTGGTTGAGCAAGGTCATGTCAACAATGAAGAAAGAATTTCGGTGGGGTCAAGAGTGGTGCAAGGAGTAGCTTCAGGCTAACTGGGAGAGTTCCACCGNGGAGTCAAATGGTAATTATGCATGGGATTTGATAAATGTGTGCAAAAGTTGTCCCTATTGGACCAGGGTTTGGCTTTGGAAGATTCAGAATTTATGCTTAAGGCATGGGCGAGTTGTTAGGGTAGTGACTCAGTCACGTGCTTCATTGAAAAGGGTGTTCATGTGTTAGAAGAGCCTTGGAGTTGATTGTATCCGGGGCCAGTCAGAGTGGGTGACTCCCAATAGTGGTCCTAATGAATTCGAAGGTTAAGAATGTGGTGCTTAAGGGTTTCATGTATGCAGTATGGCTAAGGATCGGGCCTTGCAACAGATTGTGATAGGAGGCCTGGAATGTTCCATGATGTTTTCGGCTTGCAGTATAGTATTGGAGGAATGAGAGAAATAACTTCGTAATTGTAAAAAGGTTATCAGGATGGGTATATCAGTCGAAGAGGTGAATGCGCACAAGGAGGGTGAGACGGTTTGTGTGATTGAGACATCATGGTCTCGTGAATCAAGGCCACTCGGGATGAGTGAGGATTGAGTTCGTTATATGATGAATGGAGTTACTATTATTTCTGAGGTAATTGAGGATAATTAAAAGATGATATATTGGTTAGCCATGGTTGAAATGGCACTTGTACGGCAGTGATAAGTTCTTTCAGTATGATTAAGTTATGCATGTGGTTGTGCCGGTGTGTGCGAGGCTTGTTGGCCGCCGTAATGGATTTATTTGGAAGCATTCAAGTATTATGGTTTGTCAGGCATAGGTGGATACCGGAACGATTATGTTGGTATGGACTATTCCTTGGGGATTTTCCTGTTTTGGGATTTTGAGAATTCACTCGCGTGTTGTTACGATTCTCTTGAATTGAGGTAAGTAAAAGGTTTCTATAGGATGAAGTGTTTCCCCTATCAACGGTTCAAGAGTTATGATGGAATTTCTATGTTATTCCATAACGACATGTTGGGTGCAGTAGTTAGTGTGGAGCCGGAAGTAAGGATCAGGGTTGCAGTTTGGTGTTGACAAGGATGTCATGAGCTCAGATGAGCAAGAAAAAAAGGATTTGAAAATTCAGAGTAAGCTGGTATTGTCTTCAGTGTCACCTGAGATTGGTGTTTGATGAAAAAGGCTCTGCATCCTGGTTATGGGTTCTTGATTTGTTTTACAATGTTAGGTGTAGTCGGTGGTATGGATGTGCAAACTTATTACCTTGTGTGGAAGGTCGTAGGAGCGTGACCACATGAAGATTGTATAAGTGTGACGTGTAGTCACCTGATTGATTGAAGATTTAGACCAAGTATAAGGAAGTGCAATATTGCTTATTTGAGAATTTATGCCTGGAAGGCGTTCGGTTCAGTTGGTTGTGGATTGTGGGGGTGTTTGTCCTAGCTATGATGGTTGTTCTCGCGTGTTATGAGAGGAAGTGGGTTATTATGGACCCGGGTAAAGCTATTAGCCTAGTGCAGCGCGAGCGGAATCGGCTTGAAGTGTGTGAAAGGATTTAAACAGACTCATGGGCCCCATGTGAGTCAGATGTGTTCATTTCAGCATAGCGCTCTTCAAGGAGGGGTGTTGGAATATCAGATGTTGTTCCATCTTCATTCATTTCATGTAATATTATGATTGTGCCGTGTGAGTTGTGAAACGGCTTGATAATTTCATATGTGTTGAGATTCCGCGTAGTGATGATGTTATGTGAGGAAGATAGCTCTTGAGATTCAGAGTATATATATATATCTCCCCTCAATTGTGCTTAAGTTTTGTAGCATATGACTCTATCAGTCTCCCCAGGATGGTATTATGCACTTAGCGTGTTTGTGACCAATATTCAGTAATTTGTAATAGTGAGCAATTCAGCTCCGTGTATATCTCCTTGTGTGAATTTTATGATGGGATCGGGTGGCACACCGCCACGGGTATGTTATTTGGATCGGGTTGCATGTCGCAACAGGGTGATGTTGAGTGAGGTTCCTGTATTTATTTTTCTTGTGTTTTGCTTCCTATTTTCTAAGGAAATCAATGCTAGTTGTGTGAGTTGGGTAGTCCCTTCCTGAGTCATTTCCTTATGTATCATGTTCGAGTTGTGGCCTATTGGCGCTTTGTGGCATCGTGTGAGACTGATGTTCATGTCTGGGGGTGATTTGTTGACTGAGCAGTTCATACTGGGATTATGTGAAGTATATTATAGGACAATTACCATTATTCGGTTCGTAATGAGATGGTGATTTTAGTTAAAAATTCAATGTTTGGTTAACTCTACAATTGGTTAGGAAATTTCTACACATCTCCTCTGTTGTGGTGGTATTGTCAGCATTATAGCAGGATGTATATGTATATCATAAGGTGCATTGGGAGCATCAGAGTTGTGGAATTTTGGCTATTAAGGTTCAGGGAATGTCATTGTGGTTGGATGATGAAATATGCGGTGTATGATGCTAGATCAGCAAAGGTACACAGTCGTGTTCTGGTACCTCGTGCGGTAATTGATATGGTGTTCATATATTGGAAACAGGCATGGCAGAGGACTTTGGATGTTGAAAACCTGGTTCCAAGGCCCCTTTTCCTAAATAAAGGAGGATATCTTCAGAGTTGTTCGAGAAAGTGTACTCAACTGGGTTGTGGTAGCACGGGCAGGTGCACGAGGTGTTAAACAGCGATTTCAGATAACTCCAGAGCAGTTCTTGGCACGTTCGAGGATGAACGTATGTTTAAGTGGGAGAGAATGTAACGACCCGACCGGTCATTTTGAACTCTAGTGTGTCGTTCAGCGGTTTGAGGCCATGAGCAGTTTCGTTTCAGGTATTATGACTCGTAGGCGTGGTCGGAGTTGAATTTCGAGAAGTTTGGAGTCAAATTGGAAGGAAATATTATCATTTCGGAAGCCTTAAGTTGGAATAATTGACTAAGATTGGAATTTTGAGTAAACGACCTCCGAATCAGGATTTGAAGGTTCCCGCAGGTTTGTATGATGATTTCGGACTTGGGCGTGTGTTCGGAACAGGTTTTGAATGACCCGGGAGCGTTTTCGCGCTCAATAGTGAAATAAGAGTTTCTTTAAGTTCAAATTTTGGGTTGGAACGTGTTTTTGTGTTATCGAGGTCCGAACGGAATTCCAAGACCGGGAATAGTTCCGTTATGTCAGTTATGGCTTGCTTGCAAAATTTGGTGTCATTCCGAGTAGTATAGGTAGGTTCGGCGCATTGTTAACAAATTCAAGAACTTAAAGTTCTTAAGTTTGATTCTAAGGGTTTTGAGGTGTGATTTTGAGTTTTAGCATTGTTTTGAGTGCCGAAGGCTCGAGCAAGTCCGTAGGATGATTTGGGACTTGTTGGTTTGGTTTGAAGTTCCGAGGGCTCGGGTGAGTTCCGGGTAGGTCCCGGGATGTCTTTAGGCTTAAAACATAGATGTTGCAGGTCAGAGAAGTCAAATCTTTGAACCCACCACCGAGGTCCGCGGTCCTTTTTGTGCTGACCGCGGTGGAGGCCTTCGCGGCCGCGGTCGTTTTTGTGCGATCCGCGATGGAGGAGCTGGGCCACTGGTCCGACTTCGGAGGCCTATATATTTTGATCTACAAGGAATTTTGAGATGATTCAAAACGAAAGTTGTATCCCTTCGTGTCTAGTTTCCAGAAAGGTAAGGAAATCGCAATTTGGACATCTGTAGGGAAAGTTATGGCCAAAATACTAAATCATGTCACTACAGTCATTTTTCTTTATTTTCTTCATTTTTTCTTATTTTTGCCAGTGAGGTCCGCGGTGCGGGCCTGAGAGGGGTATAAATAAGTAGAATTTTCAGTTATTTTTCATTTTTCAAGACCCTAAGAACGTAAGAGGCGATTTTCCAAACACTCTTTCTTCTCCAAAACATTTGTAAGTGATTTCTAACTCATTTTCTTCACTCCTTAACTTCTTTTTACAAGATTTCATCCTAGAATCTAGGGTTTCATGGTGGAATTGGAAATTTTGGGTAAAACCTAAGAATATTGAAATTTGGGGATTTAGACCTCAAATTGAGGCCGGATTCAAAAACCATTTATATATCCGGGCTCGGGGGTGAATGGGTAATCGGGTTTTGGTCCGAATGTCGGGTTTGGATCGAGCATGTCAGGGTTCGGTTTTTGACTTTTTGGGGAAAACTTTAGAAAACTCACTTCCATGCATTAGAATTGATTCATTTAGTATTTGTTGATATAATTAAGTAACTTGTACCTAGTTTCGAGTCCTTGGGAGACGAGTTTGGAGTTTCGGGTGCATTCTTGACCCGGAGAGTAGGATCGACACGAGGTAAGTCTCCTTTCTAACTTTGTGAGGGGGAATTGTCCTCATAGGTGAACTAAATGAATACATGCTATTATTTGCGGGGGCTACGTACGCACGAGGTGACGGGAGTCCGTGCGTAGCTACTAATATGCTATGTCCGAGTAGTCCAGGACCCACTAGCCTGCTTACTTGTTATACTTGTGACCTTGTCAATAAAATATCATGTGATGCTGTCAAATTAGTAATTAAATCTCTATGAAGGATATGGTTACTTTTCTTAATCATCTAGATGAAGAATTGATTCTTCCTTGGATAATTGTGTTTCGGTTAAATCTAAAGTGTTTGAAACCTTATCGAAATTGGTAAGTAAATCTCCAGAAAGGCTTTAAATACTATTCTCATGTTCATTAAAAAGGAGAATTTCATCACTTCATTGAATAGTTAATTTTTCCAGATAAAAATGTGGTTTATTGGTGTGAATATGTGTAACTATGCCTGAGTCGCATGTATGATTCACGAGCAGGATAACCCTGTATTTATCTATATTTGTATGGGGACCCGAGTCGCATCTATGATTCGCGAGCGGGGTAACCCTAGTATTGTGTTAACCGCGTCGCATGTTCGATTCGCGAGCGGGGCTGATAGATGCATCTATGGTTCGGGCCGTTCGACCCTCGGCAGTGCACATTTTATTATTGTTGGTTCGGGCCGTTCGACCCTCGACATTTCTTGTGCATGATAATTGCTGCGTATTTTCTGTAATTATTACCTGTTTATTGGCCTATGAAGTTTTAAATTGCCAACTGAAATGACGAGGATTTAAAGTGTTAAATGTGAAAGAAGTTGATATTCCTTATCCCTGATTTTATTAGATTGCCTATAATATTCCCGCTTAGTGTCTCACTTGACTATACTAAATTGACTTCTAGAAAGTGTCTAATTCGACCTCTCGTCACTACCTCTCTGAGGTTAGGCGGGATACTTACTGAGTACACGTTGTTTTCGTACTCATGCTACACTTGTTGTGCATTTTTATTGCACAGGTACTTTCACAGCGATGTGGCTGGCTTGGAGACTTAGGCGAGCTGCATCATCCGGAGGCTATCCGCAGCTGACAGAGTCTCCCTCAGATGTACTTATTTTTATTTTAAATTCCTTGTCCAATTGTATTTCGGACAATCATTGTAGTATCTGTTAAATTCTTAGAAATTTGCTCATGCACTTGTGTCACCGAGTTCTGGGATGTGTTTGGGATGTATTTTATTAAAATGGAATGTTAGACTATCGTATTTACTTAGCGAATTTTATTCAGTTATTATGTAATGAAGTTAAAGGTAATGACTTCAAAAATGCTAAAACAGGAAATTTAACTTAACCATTTAATGATTGGCTTGCTTGACAGTGGTTCCGGCGCCATCACGACCTATGGATTTTGGGTCGTGACAAATGCTCTTCTTTCTCTATAGAAAACTAGATAGGAAATTGGATACAAATGGGGATGCTTTTCTTCTACAAACATATGCCTATTTATAGGAGAATTCCTACAAAAGCTTGGTGAGAACTTGCAAGATAATATCAATATATCATATGGCCTTGATGAGAAATTGACATGGCAATTTGTCATGAAATTTTGGTGAGAATTTGCCATAACTTTTGTATCTCTTGACTTTGTGTAGTCTTAGATGAAGTTGTCACAGATGCATCCTTCTTCCTTGAACCGTAGGTTCTTTCTTTTTCTCTTTTCTATGTATTCTTTTTCCTGTAAGAATAAAAGTGCGAGAATAGGATATAAATTGGTCATGTTTTATAACTAAAATATTATATTTTTATATTAAAATATATGAATAACTTATATCCATCAAATACCCCCCACCCCCACCCCCACCTCCACTTGGTCATGTTATATATTACTTTTTTTTGTTTAAAATTATGGACACTCTTGTAAAATGAATATTTAATCAAATAAAATATATCATGCTTTCAAAATTTATAAATTTTCTATATTCATCAAATATTTACCTTGTTTTTACTTTTACTTTTATTCAACAAAAATTGTACCTTTTTTCTTTTTGAGACTTCTTTGAAATTAATAACTTTATGATCATTTGCATTGAGTATTCTACATCTTTTGACCATAGGCTTGCCCTTTATGTCTATCTCCACTAATGTAGACTAAACACTGATTTCTAAAATCTTTTAGGACTTTTTCTGGCTTGTAATGTTGGCTTCAAGTTGGTACGTAGGTTAAAGGTTATATTTGTAGTGACTTGCCTTTTTCCAGTTTTGGAGCAGAATATTTCTAAGATCAGACTTTCCAAATATTTGCTATTGATTTTTTTTTGTACTTATAATTCTTGTACATGTAATGACCCGACCGGTCGTTTTGAGCTTTAGCGCGTCGTTCAGCGGTTGGAAGCCATGAATAACTTCATTTCAAGTATTATGACTTGTGTGTATAGTCGGAGTTGAAATTCGGGAAGATCGGAGTTGAATTGAAAGGAGAATATTCATTTCAGAATCCTTGAGTTGGAAGAATCGATTCAGACTGGAATTTGGAGTAAACGACCTCAAAATCAGGATCTAAAGGTTCCAGCAGGTTCATATGGTGATTTCGGACTTGGGCGTATGTCCGGATCGGGATTTGGATAACTCGGGAGCGTTTCGGCATATAATGTGAAAGTTAGCATTTTGAAGGAATTTCCTAAGTTTGGCTTGAAGCACATTTCAGAGATATTGACGTCCGTTTGGGATTCCGAGTCTGGGAATAGCTTCGTATGGTGAATCTGGAGTTGGGAGCGTGATCGGAAGTGAATTCAGATGTTTGGAGGCCATTTTGAAGTCATTTGGCTAAAGATAGAAAATTGAAGGTTTTTGAAGAATCCAACCGGAAGTGGAAAATTTGATATCGGGGTCGGAATGCGATTCCGGAAGTTAGAGCAGGTCCGTAATGTCAAATATGACTTGTGTGCAAATTTTGGGGTCAATCGGACGTGATTTGATAGGTTTCGGCATCGAGTGTAGAAGTTTGAAATCCTAAGTTCTTAAAGATTTGGATTGGAGAGCGATTCGTCGTTTCGATGTTGTTTGATGTGATTTGAGGCTTCGAGCAAGTCCGTGTTATGTTGTGGGACGGGTTGGTGTAATTGGACAGGGTCCCGGGGGCCTCGGGTGGATTCCGGGTGGTTAACGGATCAAAAGTTGAAGTTGGAAAAGAGCTGAAGTTGCTGTCATCTGGTGTGACCGCACCTGCGATGGAAGTTCCGCAGGTGCGGAGCCGCAGGAGCGGCCTTGGTGTCGCAGGAGCGAAGGTGGCTGGGCTAGGCTGGAACCGCATGTGCGAGGGAATTTCCGCACCTGCCAAGGCGCATGCGTGGCGTTTGGATCGCAAGTGCGAAGTTTGGCTGGAGTCGAGGAAGCCATAGGTGCGGGAGATTGAGCGCACCTACGGAAGCGCAGGTGCGAGCAGAAGACCGCATGTGCGGAAAACGACCTGGGCAGATTGTTTTAAATCCGAGATTTGTTGGTCATTTCTTCACTTCTTCTTTGGTTTGGGCAATTTTGGAGGAGCTTCAAGAGAGGATTTTCGTCATGAATCACAAGGTAAGTAACTCCTACATGTTTCTAAGTTAAATACAAGGTTATTACATGGATTTGAACATGAAAATTGTGGGAAAATATGGGAATTTTGAAGAAAACCTAGAATTTGATAAATTTGATTTTTAGCCACGAATTGAGCTCGAATATCTGAGTAAATTGCATATTTGAACTAGTAAAGCTATGGGTAGAGATTTTCTTCAAGAAATTTCGAAGTCCGGGCACGTGGGCCCGAGGGCATTTTGGTCATTTCCTTGATCCGGGTTGGAGAATTTTGTAATTTGAGTTTGTTATGAACAATAGAGTATATTTTCATCGAATTGTCGTTATTTGGATAGTTGGGGGCGTCGTGCATCCTTTGGAGTCGTCGGAAGGCTTGGAAGCCGTTTATAGAATTTCGGAGCGAGGTAAGTCTCCTTTCTAACTTTGTGAGGGGGAATTGTCCCCATAGGTGAACTAAATGAATAAATGCTATTATTTGTGGGGGCTACGTACGCACGAGGTGACGGGAGTCCGTGCGTAGCTACTATTATGCCATGTCCGGGTAGTCTAGGACCCACTAGCATGCTTTACGTGTTGTACCTGTGATCCTGCCGTAATATTAAACTGCTAATATAATCGAAATCGTAACTGAATATCTGAAGAAAACTAGGGTTCATTTTCCTAATCATCTAGAAAGAGATTTGATCTCCTCTGTGGATAATTGTATACCTGGTAGGGTTATATTATTGAATGTCATTAAACTTGGCAAATGAGTTTCAAAATAAAGGTTTGAATGCTATATTTCATGTTCCTTTAAGAAGACTTTTACCACTTTCCTGAGAAAAAACTACTTTCTTGATAAAAATACGGATTTATTATATGGATTTGTGTACATATGAGCACCTGAGTCGCAGGTATGATTCGCGAGCAGGCTAGCCTTATTTACTTGTATGTATAACAGCGTCGCATGATCGATTCGCGAGCGGGGCAGATAGATGCATCTATGGTTCGAGCCGTTCGACCCTCGGCAATGCACAATTTATTATTATTGGTCCGCGCCGTTCGACCCTCGGCATTGCTTGCACATGATATTTGTTGTGTAGTTGCTATGATTTTTGCCTTATTACTGGCCTGAAATATTAAGTTGTCAATTGAAATGATAGAGATTTAGAGTTACTAAAGATTTGGAAGAAGTAGTTCCTTCCCGCTGATTAAGTAGTTAATTGCTTAAATCACCCATGTTGATTAATTGTTATTAATATGACGAGGAATTAAAGTGTTAAATGTGGAAAGAGTTGACATTATTTATTCCTGCACTTAATAAATTGCCTATGATGATCACGCTTATTGTCACACTTGAATATTCTAAATTGACCTCTAGCAAGTGTCTAATTTGACCTCTCGTCACTACCTTTCTGAGGTTAGGCGGGATACTTACTGAGTACACGTTGTTTTTCGTACTCATACTACACTTGATGTGCATTTTGTTGCACATGTGACTTCTTAGCAGTGGTTGATTTGGAAACTTAGACGGGCTGCATTATCCGGAGGCGTTCCACAGCTGACAGAGTCTCCCTTCTATGTAATTGTATTTAGTTTAAAGTCTTTGTCTAATTTGTTCTTCGGACAAGCGTTGTATGATCGTATAAATTCTTAGAAGTCGCTCATGCACTTGTGTCACCGGGTTCTGGGGAAGTGATGAGATTTATTTTATTGAATTAAATTGATTCTCTGTCATACTTAACTTACGAAAATTTATTCAATTGATTATGAAATGTGAGAAAAAGACAACGATTTCGAAAATGAAGTAGGAAAATAGTTCAACTAATTTAGGGGTTGGCTTGCCCGACGGTGGTGTCCGGCGCCATCACGACCTTATGGATTTTGGGTCGTGACAGTACATTAGATCAATCTCTTTTTTTCTCTTTAATTCTGATTCTTTTTCAAAATGAGCTCGAAACTTATTTTCTTAAAAATGACTTTTTAAATCATAAGCATGAATATGATATTTAAATTTGGACATATTTAGATATCAAAAAAAAAAAACAGGTCTTCAAGCTTCAAAAGAGGTGCTAGGGAATTTTTTTTGGTAGTAAATATTTGTGTGATATCTAGAAAAGACTAAGATAAACAACGAAAGTCTAAATTCATATTTCAAAAATCAATGTTGTCTAGGATTTCGCCTTGAAAGACATTTGGGGCAAGTTCTAGCATATAGATTATAAGTTCTACTTGCTTTTGATGATAATGCTTCTCAATCTCCGCATGTCTGCCAAGTATTGAAGATATCTGTTCTTGCCTTCATAAAAATAAACTTAAAAACAAGAAAGTTATGTGGTAAATATAAAAAATATATGTTTGATATTGTGATGACCCAAAAGGTCATCCCTTATTTTATATGTCGAAACGATATTTTGATGCCTTGAAAGCCTCCTTTTATCTTATCTCGTTT
The DNA here is from genome assembly GCA_005239495.1 of Nicotiana undulata. NCBI lineage: Eukaryota > Viridiplantae > Streptophyta > Magnoliopsida > Solanales > Solanaceae > Nicotiana > Nicotiana undulata. Next base: position 21,169 of record ML276034.1, read on the forward strand.
TGCGTGCGCAGTCCGAGCGTATAGCCGGGAAGCTTTTATATGAGAAAATGAGAAAAATGGTAAATTTGCCTTTAAAATTGAATTTAAGTTGACTTTGGTCAATATTTTGGGTAAACAGACCCGGACCCATAATTTGACGGTCCCGTAGGGTTAGTAGGAAAATATGGGACTTGGGCGTATGCCCGGAATCGAATTCCGAGGTCCCAAGCCCGAGAAATGAATTTTTGAAAGAAATTATTTTTCTGAAAATATAAGAGATTTTAGAAATTTGATTATATTGAAATTTATGGTATCGGGCCCGTATTTTAGTTCCGGAGCCCGGTACAGGTTCAATATGATAATTATGATATGTCTGTAAAATTTGATAAGAAACGGAAGTTGTTTGACATGATTCGGACCCATAGTTGTGAAATTTGATACTTTGGAAGTTTTAGAAATTTTCTTTGATTTTAAGGCTAAATTCGTTGTTTAAAATGTTATTTTGACGATTTGATCGCACAAGTAAGTCCGTTGGATATTTTTGAGGTTGTGTACATGTTTGGTTTGGAGCCCCGAGGGCTCGGGTGAGTTTCGTATAGGCGTCGGAGTGATTTGAACTTAGAAAAATCTGGTGTTTTTGGCTGTTGCTGGTGTCTGAGATTTTATGCTATGCGAACGCATGGTCATCCATGCAAACGCACAACACAAAATTGGGAGGGGGAAGAATTTCTCTATGCGAACGCATAGCACCAACTGCGAACGCGGAGCTTTAGGAAGTTACTCTACGCAAACGCACCCTGGTGGTCACGAACGCATAGCATATTTAGGGGGCTGGGTAGTTGTAACCCTGCGCGAACGCGGCCTATAGCTCGCGAACGCATTGGTCAGGGAAGTCACACCTATTTGAACACGGCCAGGGGCCCCCGAACGCATAGGGTAATGGTCCAGTGATATTAAACAGTAACTAAAAATGGGATATCTTCAAATTTTCATAACTTCTTCACTACTCAAACTTGGGCGATTCTTGAAGGGGGATTTCACCACAAAATCATAGGTATGTATTCTTAGACTTGTTTTCTTCAATTTCCATCAACACCCATTAGATTTCTAGGCCTAAATCATGTTCTTAAGGGTGAAAAATTAGGGATTTGGGTAGAGTTAGGGCTTTTTGAATAATTGAAATTTAGATCTCGTTTTGGGGTCGAATTCCGAAACTAATTACATATTCGGTCTCGTGGGTGATCGGGTTTTGTTCCAAACCTCGTGTTTTGACCAAGCGGGCCCGGGGTCAATTTTTTACTTTTTGGGAAGAATGCTAGAAAACCTATAATTAGGCATTGGAATTGAATTATTTAGCGTTTATTGATGTTATTAAGTCAATTATGTCTAGGTACAATTGATTTGGAGTCAAATTCAAAAGGGAAAGCTGTGATTGAGGCTTTATTTTGGTCGTGGAAGTCGAGGTAAGTGTTTGGCCTAACCTTAGCTTGAGGGAATAGGTGTTGTGTCCTATTTGCTATGTGTTAATATCATGTTCAACGTATAGGTGAGGTGACGTGTACCTATATGTTGGTGTCAAGGTGATTGAGGCTTTATTTTGGTCGTGGAAGTCGAGGTAAGTGTTTGGTCTAACCTTAGCTTGAGGGAATAGGTGTTGTGTCCTATTTGCTATGTGTTAATATCATGTTCAACATATAGGTGAGGTGACGAGTACCTATACGTTGGTGTCAAGCATGCCCGTGAGTCGGATATTATGAATTATGTGGTCTTTCATTGATATTTACTTTATTATAGCTTGAGTTTCTCCTTGTGGTTATTCATTTTGGTGGAAATTCTTAGTATTGAATATTGTCGAGTATTGGTTTCGGCTGAGAAATTTTATGTGAAGATATGTACTTGAGTGAGATTGGTTATAGTTGTGCCCCTTGCCGGGATGGTGATAGATCTATTGTTGTTTCCCTTGCCGGGATGTTATGGTTTATTATTGTGGTACATATTGTTGATTTTTCCTTGTCGGACTTCTGTTATTGATATTTTTTGGGTGAGGAAGAGTGTAAAGCACGAAGGGTGATATCGTGTATTGATTATAGTGAGGTTGAGAGTGTAAAGCACGAAAGGTGATGCCATGTATTGATTATTGTGAGGATGAGAGTGTAAAAGCACGAAGGGTGATGCCGTGTCATATTATGATATTAAAAGCACGAAGGGTGATGCCGTGCCGTTTCTATTGATTATTGTGAGGATGAGAGTAAAAGCACGAAGGGTGATGCCGTGCACTTGCATTTATTATTTGGTGAGGATGAGAGTAAAAGCACGAAGGGTGATGCCGTGCACTATTTTCTCTGTGATGTTATTTCCTGCTGTTCAAGTTGATATTGAATTGTTGTCTTATTTCGTTATTTCCGCATTTGACATTTCTTTCCCCCAGCATGTCCCCCTTTTCTTTGTACTTAGTTGTTTACTTCCTGTTATTATTATTCCTCCGAATATTATTAAATTGCACAGGTTGTTTTGGTTGTCGTGTCCTATCCTCGTCACTACTTCGCTGAGGTTAGGCTCGACACTTACTCAGTACATGGGGTCGATTGTACTGATGCTACACTCTACACATATTTGTTGTGCAGATCCCGGTACAGGACCCTACGGACATTAGAGCGAGAAATTTGCCTTCATTCCACGTGGATACACCGAGGTAGTCCTGTTGGCGTCCGCAGGCCTTGATGTCCCCTCCTATTTCCTTTGTATTCTGTTCTAGTTGTTTCGGAAACAGATGTACTTATTTCATTTAGACTTTTATGTGTATTACTCATAGACAGTCCGTGAGTTGTGACTCCAAAATTTTGGGATTTGGTTTTTGTAAAATTTCGTAAAGGCATTAGATAGAGTTATATATATCTTGCTCCATTTTGTACTTCTATTCATGCTAAATGTTGTATTTCACATGTCCTTGGATAATAACAACGTAAAAAAGTAAATTAAACATTCACGTTGGCTTGCCTAGCGGGTTCAATGTTAGGCGCCATCACGGTCCCGACAGTGGAAAATTCGGGCTGTGACAAGTTGGTATCAGAGCACTAGGTTGCTTAGGTCTCACAATTCACGGACAAGCTTGGTAGAGTCTGAGGGATCGGTACGCAGACGTCTGTACTTATCCCCCATAGGCTGGAGAGTTTAGGAATACCTTCACATCTATTCTTCTTTGTCGTGCGATTTGAATTTTAAATGCTAATTGAATTTCTATTCTATTCTGTTGCAGATAGTGAGAACACGTGCTTCTTTATCTACTGATCAGCAGCCCAAGCATATAGTTGCAGCTCCTACGAGGGGCCGAGGACGAGGACAAGGCCGTACTAGAGGCCGAGGAAGGGGAAGAGCTCAGCCCAGAGCAGCAGCCCCAGTGGCGGAGCCTCAGGTAGAGTTTGCTGATGAGGTTCCTGCTCAGACAGTTATGGTGGGACCAGCTCAGGTTCCCGAGGGGTTCTTTGCCACCCCGATACTCCACGATGCTCTGGTCCATTTAGTGGGCCTTATGGAGAGCGTTGCTCAGGCAGGTCTACTTCATGCAGCACTAACCGTCTCTTAGGCTGGGGGAGGAGCCCAGACTCCCGCCACCCACACGTCGGAGCAGTTAGCTTCTCAGTTCCAGACTCCAGCACCTCAGACAGAGGGGGTAGTTCATCCAGGTATTGTGGCTCAGGCCGTTGATGGGGCGGCTATGTCAGCTGATGCTTTATGGAGATTGGACCGGTTCACCAAGTTGTTTCCTACTACCTTTAGCGGTGCACCTTCAGAGGACCCCCAGGATTACTTAGACAGTTGCTATGAGGTTCTTCGGAACATGGCGATAATTGAGACCAATGGGGTCGATTTTGCCACTTTTCGCCTTTCAGGTCCCACCAAGACTTGGTGGAAGGATTTTTGCTTGACCAGACTAGCTGGGTCACCGCTTTTGTCTTGGGCTCAGTTCTCTGATTTGTTCGTGGAGAAGTTTCTTCCTGTTACCCAGAGAAAGGATTTCCGGAGGCAGTGTGAGCATCTCCAGCAGGGTACTATGACAGTTACACAGTATGAGATCAAGTTCATCACTTTGGCCCGACATGCTATCATGATACTTCCCACCGACCGAGAGAGGGTGAGGAGGTTTATTGAGGGGCTGGCGCAGTCGATTAGACTGCAGATGGACAGAGAGACAGGGAGTGATATTTCCTTTCAGGAGGCGGCCAATGTGGCCAGACAGATCGAGATGGTGTTATCACAGGGTAGTGGTCAGGGGTCTGACAAGAGGCCTTGTCATTTTGGCCGGTTCAGTGGTGCCTCGTCTGGGGGTAGAGATTCTTTCGGTAGAGGCCATCCTCCTAGGCCGTTTCAGTCAGCACTTCAGGTATCCTGCAGTGCTCCATGTAGTTGTGGTTCCCACATGCCCTATTCTGATTAGTTGGCCTACAGTGCACCACCAACTCCTATCAGTGCACCGCCACTCCAGAGTTTTCAGAGTGGTTACTCCGATCGACAGGGACAGTTTCAGGGCCAGCAACCGAGATCTTGTTATACATGTGGTGGCCCGAGGCACATTGCTAGATTTTACCCCCGAGCCTCGAGTGGTTCTCAACACCAGGGTTCCCGTGCTATGATTCCCTCACCAGGTGCTCCACCACCCACTCAGCCAGCTAGGGGTGGAGGTAGAGGTTCTAGAGGTGGAGGTCAGGCAGTCATAGGTGGAGGTTAGGCTACTAGAGGTAGAGGTCAGCCAGCAGTAGGATGTCCCAGGGATGTTCAGATTGGTGGGGCCCAGCCCCGATGTTATTCTATTCCATCCAGACCTGAGGCAGAGGCCTCTGATGTAGTCATCATAGGTATGGTTTCAGCTTGCAGCAGGGATGCTTCGATTTTGTTTGATCCGGGGTCCACATTCTCCTATGTGTCATCATATTTTGATCCTTGTTTGATTATGTCTCGTGATTCTCTGAGTACTCCTGTATATGTGTCTACACCGGTGAGTGATTGTATTATGGTAGATCGTGTCTACCGTTCGTGTGTAGGGGTTATTGGTGGTCTTGAGACCAGTGTAGATCTTCTACTCCTTGATATGGTTGATTTCGATGTCATTTTGGGGATGGATTGGTTGTCTCCTTATCATGCTATTCTGGACTGTCATGCCAAAACCGTGACATTAGCGCTGCCGGGGTTGCCTCGACTAGAGTGGAGAGGGACTCTTGGTCATTCTTCCAGCAGGGTTATCTCATATATGAAGGCTCGGCGCATGGTCGAGAAGGGGTGTTTAGCCTATTTGGCTTATGTTCGTGATTCTAGTGCCGAGGTTCCTTCTACGGAGTCTGTGCCCATTGTCCATGAGTTTCCAGAGGTGTTTCCTGCAGACCTGCCGGGTATGCCACCCGACAGGGATATTGACTTTTGCATTGAGTTGGCTCCGGTCACCCAGCCCATTTCTATTCCTCCATATAGTATGGCCCCGCCTGAGTTGAAGGAACAGTTGCAGGATTTGCTTGATAAAGGCTTTATTAGGCCTAGTGTTTCGCCTTGGGGTGCGCCGATGTTGTTTGTTAAGAAGAAAGATGGGTCGATGAGGATGTGCATTGATTACCGGCAATTGAACAAGGTTACTATCAAGAACAAGTATCCATTGCCGAGGATTGATGATTTGTTTGATCAGCTTCAGGGTGCCAAGGTATTTTCAAAGAATGATTTGAGATCTAGCTACCATCAGTTGAGGATTAGGGCCTCTGATGTCCCTAAGACAGCCTTTCTCACTCAGTACATGCATTATGAGTTCTTAGTGATGTCATTCGGGTTGACAAATGACCCAGCTGCTTTTATGGATTTGATGAACCGGGTGCTCAGGCCCTATTTGGATTTGTTCGTGATTGTCTTCATTGATGATATTCTGATTTACTCCCGCAGTCGGGAGGAGCACAAGCAGCACCTTCGAGTCATTCTCCAGACTCTGCAGGACAGTCAATTGTATGCTATGTTTTCCAAGTGTGAGTTTTGGTTGAGCTCAGTTGCATTCTTGGGTTATGTTGTATCATTAGAGGGTATTCAGGTAGATCCCAAGAAGGTTTCAGCAGTCAAGGATTGGCCCAGACCCACTTCAGCTACAGAGATTCAGAGTTTCTTGGGCTTAGCAGGTTACTATCGTCGGTTCTCCAACACTACCGCTAGTAACTCTTTTTCTGTCGTGGCATAATTCACTTGAGTCTCACTCAATGTCCTACTAGCATAGTAAATGGGATGAAAAACCTTATCCTTTCTTTGGCCTAAAACAGCTCTAACTGCTGGATCACTAGCATTACACATGACCTCAAAAGGTTGATTCCAATCAGGGGACACAACTACATGTGCAGTTGATAGTTTTTCCTTAAGGGTTTCAAACGCTTTCACACATTCACCTGAAAAATCAAACTTAGTGTCTTTCATCAAGAGGTTAGTCAGCGATTTTGAAAATTTTGAGAAATCTTTTATGAATCGTCTGTAAAAGCCTGCATGACCTAGAAAGCTCCTAATGCCTTTCATAGTTGTGGGAGGGGGTAATCCTGCTATAAGATCAATTTTAGCCTTATCAACTTCTATCCCTTTAGCAGTGATTTTATGTCCTAAAACAATTCCTTCTTTAACCATAAAATGACATTTTTCCCAATTAAGAACTAAGTTTGTTTCTTCACATCTTTTAAGAACTAAGGTCAAGTGGTTAAGACAATCCTTATATGTTTTGCCAAAGAGTGTAAAATCACCCATAAAGATTTCAAAAAATTTGTCAGTCATGTCAGCAAAAATAATAGACATGCAACGCTGAAATGTAGTAGGGGCATTGCACAGACCAAAGGGCATTCTCCTATAGGCATATGTTCTATGAAGGCACGTGAATGTTGTCTTATCTTGATCTTCTGGTGCAATTGGTATCTGATTATATCCTGAGTAGCCATCAAGAAAACAGTAAAAACCATATCCTGCAATTCTTTCCAAAATTTGATCAATAAATGGCAAAAGAAAATGATATTTTCTAGTGGCATCATTGAGACGTCTGTAATCAATACAGACTCTCCATCCTGTAATAGTCCTGGTAGGTATGAGCTCATTACTTTCATTTTTTATAACAATCATACCTCCTTTCTTTGGTACTACCTGAATGGGACTTACCCACGGGCTGTCAGAAATGGGATATATAATACATGCTGCCAACAGCTTTACGATATCCTTTTTCACTACTTCCTGCATTGCCGGATTCAATCTTCTTTGCGGCTAGACTATTGGCTTGTATCTATCCTCCATGAGGATTCTGTGTGTACAGATAGCAGGACTAATCCCTTTAATATCTTCTACAGTCCACCCTAAGTCTCCTTTGTGTGCTTTCAATACTTTAATCAAACTATTTTCTTGTTCTGTAGTAAGAGAAGATGAAATAATTACTGGAAATGATTCTTGTTCAAGATAAACATATTTCAAATGAGAAGGGAGAGTTTTGAGTTCAATTTTTATTGAACTTTTTCGGATTTCATCTCTTCTTCCTTTGAATCTTTGTCCAATATTTCAGCTTCTTTTCTGATTGTGGGATCATCATCCTGTGTGGTACCTGATTTGATCAAGCACCTTTCCATTGAATCTGGAATTAATTGATCATCTATGAATTCATCTGTAAGATAACTAATCATGTCAATTGAAAACATGAAGATGATGTTTCATCTCCTGAATATCTTAGTATCTTTTGCATATCAAAGATGACTCTTTCTTCATCAACTCTCAAAACTAGTTGTCCTTGATGAACATCTATAATTGCTCTTCCTGTAGCAAGAAAGGGTCTTCCTAAAATTATTGGTTCATCAAGACATTCTTTCATTTCAAGCACTAAAAAATCTACAGGGAAAACAAACTTATCTACTCTTACGAGTACATTTTCAGTTATTCCCTTAGGTTTCTTAGTGCTTTGATCTGCAAACTGCAGAGAAACACTTGTGTCTTTCATTTCACCCAGATCTAACTTTTTAAAGATAGAAAATGGCATCAAATTTATTGAAGCTCCAGAATCACAAAGTGCCTTTTCAATGTATACTCCTCCCAGAGTACATGGAATGGTGAAACTACCTGGGTCACTAAGTTTTTGAGGTAACTTATTTTGAAGTATAACACTGCATTTTTCAGTAACCATTACCACAGAAATTTCTTCCAATTTCTTTTTGCTTGATAAAATTTCTTTCAAAAATTTGGCATATGAAGGCATTTGCAATAAAGCATCAGTAAAAGGAAACTTAATGTGAATTTGTTCTAAAATCTCCAAAAACTTTGCAAATTGATTATTAAGCTTTTCTCTATTAATCTTTTATGGAAAAGGAATTGTAACAGGAAAGGAGTCAAATTTTTAGTATTTTTTTTCTTTTTTCTTGGCGTCTTTCTCTTCTGTTGGTTGAGAAGGTGTCTCAACATTCCCACCCTTGTCTACATGTTGTTCTGATTGATTCTTTTCTTGTCTGTTTGCATAGGGTTCATCACGAGTCGTACCTGACCGTAAGGAAATGGCCTTAAGGTGTTCTTTTGGATTTTTCTCTGTATTGCTCGGTAAATGACCTTGAATCTTTTCAGACACAAGAGTTGACAATTGGCTTAACTGAATTTCAAGGTTTTTTAGGGCTGAATTTTGACTTTCCATTTTTTCCAGTAACCTTAATGTACTTATATAAAAGGTCATCAAGACTTGGATGGCCTTGTTGAGGCCCTTGTTGATATGGAGTTGCTTGTTGATAAGGCCTGAAATTTTGTTGTCCACGATTTTGATTTTGATATCCGGGTGGACTCTATACCTGTTGCTTTTGATAGTTTGGAGTGTTTTCAACACCATTTGCATTGCTCCATTGAAACCCTGGATGTTTTTGTGCTAATGGACTTCCAAAAGGATATGGCTTATAACCGACAAAATGGACATGTCCGTCATTATGATTGTTTGCTTGACATTCATGGTTCAGATGGTTTCCTCCACATATGTCACAAGCCTCAGACTGGCTTGGTTGTTGTGTATTTACCTGAAAAGATTCAAACTTTTGTGCCAAAGAAACATATGTTAGTGTATTTAGAGCATCCTCCTGATTTACCGTAGCTGCTTTCTTAATGATTACACACTCAGATGGCCACTGGATGGCATTTTCAGAAATTTTATTAAGCAATTGCAATGCTTCTTCTGTGGTCTTTCTCATTATGGAACCTCCTGCAGCTGCATCTATTATATTTTTAGAAGAAGATTTTAACCCATGATAGAAAATGTACAACTGCATAGGTTCAGAAATGTCATGGTGTGGACATTTCCTTAACATTGCTTTCAGTATTTCCCAAGATTGATAAACTGACTCGGTGTCAGTCTGCAAGAAGTTAGATATATCCTGTCTTAACTTTGTTGTTCTAGCAGGGGAAAAATATTTATTAAAAGATGTCTGAGTCATTTGGTCCCATGTGGTAATAGACCTTTGCGGCAAACTTCATAACCAAGTTTTGACCTCTCCTTTTAAAGAAAAAAAAAATATCCTTAACTTAATTGATTTAGGAGGTACTCCATTATACTTTGCAGTTTCAACCAATTCTAAAAAGTCAATTAAATGACTATGTGGATCTTCACTTACATCACCAGTGAAAATGCAAGATTGTTGAATTGTTTGAATCAGGCCTGTCCTGATTTCAAAGTTATTGGCTGCCACTGGAGGTTTCCTGACACTAGATTCACAGTTAAAGCGATCAGGCCTAGCATAATCCCTTAGGATTCTATTTGCTGGTCTTGGCGCCACTTCATCAAACTAATCCTCTACTTGAGCTAGTGGTGGAATTTGTAGTGGATTGTTATCATCACCTAATTGGTGCTCCATTTTGTTACAAGTTATGTTTTGAGACGATATTTGTCCTTTCCTGCACAATCGCAAAGTTTTTTAAATTTCAGGATCGTAATTGCCCAACTCTTTTGTAGAAGAGCGGGTTATAAACTATATGAAATTAAAGTAAAATAAAACAGTTGCTAAAATAGTAAGAGATAAAAAAAAATTTAAAAATGAATTAAAAAAAAGTATGGTAATAATTTAGTTCTTAAAACAGTAAGTTGTAACTAACCATAAAAAAAATATAATACTAATTATATTATATGAAAAAAAAACTTCAATAATAATCAAGTATGGTGAAGGATTGAAGTACTATCAATTTAAAAAGTTGAATAAACTATTATTTTATAAAAATATAGTAAAAGTAATAGTTATAATAATAGTAATATAGAATAGTACAAAGGATGCTTTTAGCACTAGAATAGTAAAAACAAGTACTCACAATTATAATAATAATAAAAATAATAAAATATACTTTAAAATGACAAATACAAAAATAATGAGATTGTGAACCATAAAACTAATATACTATACTATTATATAGATGCTAGTACTAACAATAATAATATAATAATAAAATATAAAATAAAGTAGGTTGAAGTACTACTATGAGGGATTTTTTTTCTTTTACAATATTATATAAAATTGCTCCTAATAAAAGTGAAAATTATAATAGTAATACCTAGGAGATATCATTTTGAAGGGAAAATTAATAATAATAATAATAATAATAATAATAATAATAATAATAATAATAATAATAATAATAATAATAATAATAATTTCTCAAATTAGTAATAAAATATTTAATCTGAAGTAGATGTGTGTCAATCCCCGGCAACGGCGCCAAAAATTGACGAGGCTTTTGTGTATAGGATTTTCTGCTCGTACTCTGTCCAATTCTAGTATAGTTTATGATATCGTCCCACAGAGATTGGACAATCTAAACTATAAACTTGTAATATCTTGACTACTATTTGAGAGAATCAAATTGATGAAGGTGTGTTTGGAATTATAAATTAAGACAAAGTTCTTCCGAAAAGTTTATATTTAAAAAGAATTGGGAATCGTTGAATTCACTTGATATATCATTACAATAAAATCTTAGTTTTATACGTATTTCTCTAAAGGATAATTGCTTATTGCTAATACAATTATATTTGTACACTAAGAAATAAATAAATAATTAACACTCCGTGAGGTTATGTTAATTAAGTGATTTAAAACTAGTGACAGTTAAACTGAAATATCTTGCCTGAATTGTGCTCAAGCGTAGCAAAAACTTCGTGATAATATTTTACTATAAAATTAATAATCTTGCCTTCAACAATTCCTCCGTGAGAATTAAAACTGAGGAAAGCAAGATTACAGACTTGAAATAATAATCTTACCAAAAATTACTTTCACTCTAATATTCTATTCATGAGTTATTATATATTAATTTTGCTCAGTGAGAATTACAAAATTAATATAAGAATAACTTAGATATAAAATATGTAGATGTGATAATAATGATTAAAAATCATCATTACAGCACAATATGAGATGTAAATAGAGTTTCAAGCCAAGAATGTATTGAAACTGAGATAGTATTATAATTATATCAAGCTTCATCAACTATCCCAACAAAAAGAAATTACTCGATTATGAAGTAAGAAAAGCTAAAAAATTACTTTAAAAAAAAACTAAGAATATTTACTACAAAGAGAGACTAGAGAAAGAGACCAAGAATGCTCTTCTTTCTCTATAGAAAACTAGATAGGAAATTAGATACAAAGGGGGATGATTTTCTTCTACAAACATATGCCTATTTATAGGAGAATTCCTACAAAGCCTTGGTGAGAACTTGCAAGATAACATCAATATATCATATGGCCTTGATGAGAAATTGACATGGCAGTTTGTCGTGAAATTTTGGTAAGAATTTGCCATAACTTTTGTATCTCTTGAATTTGTGTAGTCTTAGATGAAGTTGTCACGGATGCATCCTTCTTCCTTGAACCGTATGTTCTTTCTTTTTCTCCTTTTCCATGTATTTTTTTTCCTGCAAGAATTGTTAGAAAAGTGCGAGAATAGGATATAAATTGGTCATGTTTTATATCTAAAAATATTATATTTTTATATTAAAATATACGAATAATTTATATCCTTCAAGATCCAAGATGTGCTTGTCATGCATCAATTTCATCCTCTCTTTATATAGTCGGGCACTCTCGAATGCGTAGAACCGGAATTCCTCAAGCTCATGCAGCCCATTAACTTTGTTGGTGCCCGTTGTTTCCATGTCTAAGTTCAACTGCCTCAGTGCCCACAGTGCTTTATGTTTGAGCTCAACCGGAAGGTGGCATGCATTACCAAATACCAACTTGAATGGTGACATACCAATTGGCATTTTGAAGGTTGTGCGGTACACCCACAATGCATCATCCAACTTCTTAGCCCAATCAATTCTTGTTGCATTCACTGTTTTTTAGAGGAAGCTTTTGATTTCCCTAATGAACACTTCAACCTGTCCGCTTGTTTGTGGGTGGTATGGTGAGGCTACCTTGTGGCGAACTCCCTATTTCTCCAACAAGCGTGCAAACGCTCTATTGCAAAAATGAGATCCACCATCACTAATTATGGTTCGGGGGGTGCCAAAACGGGTGAAGATGTTTTTCTTTAAGAAACTGGTCACCCCCTTCGCCTCGTTGGTAGGGAGAGCAACTGTTTCAACCCACTTAGAGACATATTCAATGGCAACCAGTATATACTTGTTACCGTATGAGCTGACGAATGACCCCATGAAGTCGATCCCCCACATGTCAAATACTTCCACCTCTTGGATTTTTGTCATTGGCATCTCATGACAACAGGATATGTTGCCCGTCTTTTGACATTCATCACAGCTTTTGACCCAAGCATGGGCATCCTTGAACAACTTAGGCCAGTACAGTCCTTATTCTAGCACCTTCGCTGCTGTCCAAATTCCTCCAAAGTGTCCACCATATGGCGAAGTATGACAGGCCTGCAAAACAGAGGGTTTATCTTGCTCGGGGATACACCGCCGGATCATATTATCAGCACATATTTTGAACAATAAAGGCTTATCTCAATAATAATCGCGACAGTCCCGGAAAACCTTTTTCTTTTGAATTGAGTATAAATCATGCGGTATTGTTGAATCAAGTCACTGCATGGTTTTGAAGAATGACAAATGATAACACGGTTGAACCAGGTCAATCATGGCAAACATAATCAAACAGACCAGTTGGCACGAGAAGAGTCCATGCGCAGGAGATAAACATAATCTCTGAACTAAGAGGTTATCTCTTAAGCGAAAAGGTTGCAAATTGATAAGGAGGTGGAATTCGAATTCATGTAGGACAGAATCAAGATCAAGGAAGTTGAGATAAACACAAACTCTTCCACCGAGGAAGAGTTGCATCAGAACTGAACAACAACATCTCAACTACTGATTCTATAAATTGTTGAAGCATTCCTACTGAAGTTTTTGTGCATAAACACTAAAGTGAAACAAGAATTGAAAGCAAAATTACCAAACCAATTTTGCAAGCAATTCATGTGAAGAATCTTTGTGCGACTCAGAAGCTACTTGAACCAGCTCGAAGAACCAGTTCTATCTATTGTCTTTTAAGTCTAGTTACTTGTAGTAGGTGATTACAAAATTGTATCTTTCAACTTTATCTAGAAGCAATTGTAATAGGTAGACAATATTCAAGTTAGAGTTAACTTGAAGTTTGTCGCAATTATCTAGAGGCTAGCTTGCCACAAAGGGATTAGAGTTAGTCCTTAGGTTTACAAAAGAGTTTATTTTGTAAATGTTGTTTGGCTCATTGACATAGTGAAGAGTTTGGGAAAATCCTACTAGAAAGTAGGTCATGGTTTTTTCACCTTTTGAGCCAGGTGTTTTCCACGTAAAACTGTTGTGTTCGTTTATTTCTGCAATTATTTTTCCGAAAACTGTAGAAGTTGGAACACCAAAAAGAACCAGGTTCTTCTATGAGATTGCACTCGAAAATTGGACACCACACAAATCACCCCTCCCCCCCCCCCTNATTGGTATCAGAGCAGGTTATCCTTGAAAAGGTTAGCACCTTGGAAAAGATCAAAATGAGTGCACCACCTGGAAACTGGGAGGGTCAATTAACAGCAAGGCCACCACTCTTTAATGGCTAGTATTACTCCTGGTGGAAGAAGAGGATGAAGGACCACTTGATTGGAGAAGTCTATGAACTCTGAGACATAGTCACTGATGGTCCTTTAGCCACCATGAGGAAGGCTGTTGAAGGAGTAGATGTGCCAAAAACTAGAGCTGACTGCACTGCATAGGATCTGAAGAAATGGGAGAAAAATGCTAAGGCCAAAAAGTGGCTAGTTTGTGGACTAGGTCCAGACGAGTATAGTAGGATACAAAGTTGCACCACTACCAAAGAAATTTGGGATACCTTGCAGGTAGCCCACGAAGGAACACCTCAAGTGAAAAGATCAAGAGGTACTCTACTATACTCTCAGTATGAAAACTTCACTATGAAAGAAGGAGAGACCATCCAAGAGATGTACATGAGATTCACAACTCTGACAAATGAACTCAAGTCTCTTGGAAGAATCATTCTTGAAGAGGAAAGGGTGGAGAAGATCCTGACAAGGGTCTTACCAATTTCCTGGGAAAGCAAAATCACTGCTATCTAGGAATCTAAGAATATGGCAACTCTCAGATTGGACGAGCTAATTGGTAACCTCACTGCCTACAAACTTAGAAGGCAGGCAATGAAAATGGATACTCCTAAGAAAGAAAGAAGTCTAGCCCTGAGAATCACTGAGAGAGCAGATCTGGAGGAAGACGAGATGTCCATGATCACCAAGGAATTCAGAAACTTTCTCATAAGGAAAAAAGGCATCTCAAGAGGTGGAAACTACAACAAAGCAAAAGTTCCAGAAAGGCCAACCAATGAGGGATGCTACAAATGTGGAAAGACTGACCACCATATCAAGAACTGTCCTTAGTGGGAAGTGGAATGGAAAAAGGAGAGATTCGAACGAAGGAAGAAAGAACTGTTCCAACCCAAGAAAACCACAACAAAAGCTATGGTTGCTTTTTGGGGGGAAAGTTCAGATGAAGAATCAGAAGATGGCGAGAATGAAGAACAAGCGCTCATGGCAATTAGCGAATCTGATGAGGAATCATATGAAGAACCAGAGGTAAGTATATCCCATCTCAAAAACAAGATAAAGTTCCTATCTAAAGAAAAACTCTCTGAGTTGCTACTTGATTTCATGGATGATTCCGAAGAAACAAACAAAGAGAAAGAACAACTCTCTAAAGAATGTGTAATGTTGAAAGCAAAGTTCAAGAACCTGGAAATCAGAGTAAGTGAATCTGAAAAGGAGAACACTGCCTTGAAGAACTAGGTTCATCCACTTGAAACCAAAATCCTAGAGCTAAAATCTGAAAATTTAAAATTAAAGCTAGGAACTAGTAAAAGACTGTTGATCATTCTCATATCATGTTAGAAGAAAATGTGGGAAAACTAAAAGATAAGATGTACACCAAGGATGAACAGATAAGAGCACTAAAAGAAGAACTTGGTAAAGTCAAACATGAATTAGATCGAACTTGTAAATGGAATAAATCCTCTGATGCCCTGACATAGCTTCAAGAATAGTAGCAACCGGAGAGGACTTGGTTTTGGGAGTCAAATGCCCAAATGGGATCCCAAAAGCAAGTATCTCACTCTTCCTGAGAATAAAATCTGCACCCAATGTGGTAAGACTGGCCACTACAAAATTGATTGTACTGCTAAAGAACAGGTCAGTCGAAGAAATGAAAGTTTTGTACGAAAGAGAAACTGGTTACCAAATTGGGCCAGAAAAAGCTTGATTCATCCTTTCTCTCATAGAAAAGGACCCAAACTGGTTTGGGTCCCTAAGACTAACCTCTGATTTCTTTTTGTATGTTCAAGTGAGAGGAAGCAACCAAATTTGGTACTTGGATAGTGGCTGCTCAAAGCATATGACAGGGAACAAGGAACAGTTCCTTTCAATTAAAGACCTCAAAGGAGGAAATGTATCCTTTGGAAATGGAAATAAAGGTGAAATTATCAGGGTCGGTAAGGTAGGTAAGAATGACACACGTTCCATTGAGAATGTGTACTTGATAGATGGCTTGAAATATAGCCTGATCAGTGTGTCACAATTGTGTGACAGAGGTAACCTGGTTGCTTTCACTTCCACAAAATATTTTGTGATTAACTTGCTTACTGACAAGATTGTTTTGCAGGGAAAAAGAATGAATAACATCTATGTCATAGACCTGTCCACACTATTAGAAAATGAACTCACTTGCTTAAGTGTGTTGGACAGTGATCCCCTCATTTGGCACAAAAGACTTGGCCACGCTATTCTGAATCAGCTTAACAAATTAGTCTCCAAGGACTTAGTGGTAGGTCTTCCTAACACTAAGTTCAAGGAATGTGAGGCATGTTCAAGGGGGGAGAAGGTAAGATCCTTATTCAAAAGCAAGAAAATGGTCAGTACCAACAGGACGTTGGAACTGGTTCATATGGACCTGTGTGGTCCTATGAGAACTCTAAGCAGAGGTGGTAAGAAATATGTAATGGTGCTAGTAACTACTCAAGGTTCACTTGGACCTTATTTATGACATCTAAAGATGAAGCATTTGATATGTTTACTTCATTTGTTAGAAAAACTCAAAAACAACTAGGAAATCAACTAGCATCAATAAGATCTGATCATGGTACTGAATTTGAGAATGCAAAGTTTGCAGAATTCTGCGATGAACATGGCATAAATCACAACTTTTCTGCCCCTAGAACCCTACAGCAAAATGGGGTGTTGAAAGAAAGAACAGAACTCTTGAAGACATGGCTAGAACCATGCTTCTTTCTAGCAAACTACCCCACAACTTCTGGGTAGAAGCAATAAACACTGCATGCTACATAATAAATAGATGCATGACCATACCACTGGTAGAGAAAACTCCTTATGAATTACTTAAAGGGAGAAAGCCCAACATATCCCACCTTAGGGATTTTGGATGCAAGTTCTTTGTGCACAACAATGGCAAAGACTCCCTAGGTAAATTTGACCTAAGAAGTGATGAGGGAGTATTATTGGGATATTCATCATATAGCAAAGCTTATAAATTATATAACAAAAGAACTATGTGTGTAGAAGAGAGTGTGCATGTTATTTTTGATGAAACTAACACTCTTTATGAGAGATAGGAACCAGAAGATGAGGAGCTTGGAATGGTCAGAAGCAGTGAACAAACTGAAGCAAATATGGAAGATAGAACAGGTGATGAACCAGATCCAACTACCCCAAGCAACATGACAGGGGGAACTCAACAGCAGATCACTCTGGATCTTGGCCCTGATCCTGTTCCACAACAACAAGGCACCATGGGATCATCCAGCTGTGAACAATTGGTGCTCAAACCACACAGATATCAAAGCTCTCACCCCCTTGAGAACATCATAACAGATTTGACATCCAGAATCAAAACAAGATCCTCTTTGAAAAATCTGTGTGCGTTTGATGTCTTTCTATCCTTGGTCGAACCAAAGAACATTGTTGAAGCCTTACAAGATGCTGACTAGGTAAATGCCATGCAAGAAGAACTAAATTAATTTGAAAGAAGTCAAGTATGGCACTTGGTACCCAGACCACTAGACAGATTAGTGATTGGCATAAAGTGGGTCTTCAGGAACAAACTCGATGAAGATGGAACTGTTGTTACAAGAAACAAGGCCAGACTGGTTGTCCAAGGATATATTCAAGAGGAGGAAATTGACTATGATGAGACCTTTGATCCTGTGGCAAGACTGGAGGCAATCAGACTTCTTATAACATTTTCTGTCCACATGGAATTTACTCTCCACCAGATGGATGTAAAGAGTGCTTTCCTCAATAGCTATCTGTATTTTTCAAACAGCCTCCAGGATTTGAAATCAAGGAAACACCTGACCATGTGTATAAACTTGACAAGGCCTTGTATGGACTTAAACAAGCACCAAGAGCATGGTATGAGCGGTTATCTAAATTCCTGCTAGAACATGACTACAAACGAGGTAAAATTGATAGCACCTTGTTCTTAAAGGAAAAGGTAAAGATCTCCTGGTTGTGAAAATATATGTGGATGATATCATATTTGGAGCAACCTCTGAAAAATTGAGTAAGGAATTTGCCAAGCTTATGGGGAGTGAGTTTGAGATGAGTATGATGGGTGAGCTAAACTTCTTTTTAGGCTTGCAAATTAAGTAAAGCTTAAATGGAACAATGATTCATCAACAAAAATATGTAAAAGAATTGCTCAAAAGATTTAAAATGGAAGACTCCAAGGAAATAGACACCCCCATAGCCACAACTACAAAATTAGACGTGGATGAACCTGGTTCATCCGTTGATCAAAAGATATACAGAGAGATGATTGGGTCTTTATTATATCTCACTGCTAGCAGACCTGATATTGTGTTCAGTGTAGGGGTGTTTGCTAGATTTCAGGCAAATACAAAGGAGTCCCATCTAACTGCAGTGAAGAGAATTATGAGATATTTAAAAGGCACCACCGATTTATGCCTTTGGTATCCTAAAGGTAGTAATTTTAACCTTGTAGGATATGTTGATGCTGATTATGCAGGTTTCCTGGTTGACATACTTCAGGCATGACTCACTTTTTGGGTTCTTGCCTTGTGTCTTGGGCCACCAAGAAACAAAACTCAGTAGCCTTGTCTACTGCTGAGGCTGAATATGTGGTTGCAGCCTCATGCTGTGCTCAGTTGCTATGGATCAAGCAACAACTCATGGATTTTGGTATAGAGGTTGGATGCATTCCTATTTTCTGTGACAATACCAATGCAATTAGTATGACAAAGAACCTGGTTCATCATAAGAGAACCAAGCACATAGATGTCAGACACCATTTCCTAAGAGATAACTATGAAAAGGGAATGATTTCAATCGAATTATGTGCTACTGACAAACAAATTGCAGATATATTTACTAAAGCACTAAGTAGGGAGCATTTTGATAGAAACATGCTAGAATTAGGAATGATTAAGATCACCTAATTGAAAAACAAAAATGAAAAAAAAAACAAACAAAAAAACAAAATTTTTGTTTTTGGTTAGAAACACTAAAATAGGTAACTACCAGACTAATCATTACTCAGTATCATGACTTTAATGCCATACTCTCTTGCCATGTATTAATATGATTCCCTGGTTACTATTGATGTTTTTCTAACTTTGTAAATTGAGGCAAATTAAAGACTCTAACACGATGAACCTGGTTCATCATTGCTGGTTCATCAGACTGACAAGGTACGTGCTCATCGCTATACACTTATTGAAATAGTTATAGTCACACATGAGCAGGACTCTATCTATATTTGGTTCATTTCAAATTACCTGTACTTATCCCAAATTGAACCCGTTCCAAAGAAGTCAAATCAAATCTTTATTAGCCTAGATTTAGGGAGTCATAATCGTCTAATCTACTGATACTCCTGCAGCGATTAGACTTCCACTTGACCAAGAATTACTCCCGTTGTACATTTATTATCCACACCTTTAAAAGCCATCATTACCTCTCCTCTTCAAAAGCATAACCGTCGAACCAAGTTCATCATTCCTCTAAACCAAACTGTTCAACATTCTTCTCTCCCCAAATCTAACAAAAATGTCTTCCACACCACCCCCTGCTTCATCCACATCAACCACCCATGATTATGGTGTTGGCCTTGAACACACTGACTCAAATTCTCCATCGATACACAGATCACAATCTCTAACCATGTCTTCAACCCCTCAAAACTCACCAGTTCCAAACCCCATTCCTGAACCCACTCATTCACCTCAAACAGTTCCAACCGTTACACCAAGCCCCACTCCAGCCCCCAGAAAACGTAGAGTGAAAATGTTAGCCAGAAAAACGGTTGCATATGGTTCTCTTGCAAAAAAATTGAATGAAAACCTTCAAGCCAGTCAGGACCAAGATTTTGAAAATTCAAGTGAGTCCTTCAAATCTGCAAATGAGGAAGAAGTAACTGGCTCATCTGGTTCTGAGAAGGCAAATCCTGAAGTTAGGGCTGAACTTGAAACAACTGGAAACATGTTTGTTTTGATTGGTTCTGTAGTGGATGTAGAAGTACCGGATAGAATAAAGAAAAAGAAAGAAATTGAGAGATAGGGAGAAGGGAGTTCTGCAAGGGGAACTGGGAAGGAAGGTGCCACTCTGGCAATTTGTGGCCCCGCTCCTGTGGTTGTTAAGGAAGGAGTAAATGACTTAGGGGGAAGCAATTCTGGGGAGGCAGCAGTAGGACTGGAAGGTCTACAACATACAGTAGATGAACCTGGTTCATCTATTGAAGAGACTCTGGCAGACTTGATGAGAAAATTGGGGGAAACCTACAAACCTAAAAAAAAGAGAACCCCCAAATCCAAGAAAGTTGATACACCAATTACAACCAAGAAAAGAAAGGCCTTGTCAACTGCTGATGCTCCGACCCCTAAGAGTTGTGCTACTAGAAGCACTGTTAGGCAAAGTGAAGAAGAAATGGAGAAAGCTCTGAGAGAGAGCAAGAAAAAGAAAGCTACCAAGGGAAAGGTTAAAGTTGGGGAGCCTGTTGAGGCAGTTGTGGTTGATGATGATGAGATGGACTTGGTCCATCGGGAGGAACAACCAGCAAAGGTTAAAGGTGAGACACCAAAGCCCAAGAAATCCAAGACTTCTTCCAAGAAGTAAGCATCTGTGTCTGCTACACCCTCAAAAGTTGCCAAAAGGACTAGGTATACATCAAAGAAAGCAAAGATCATTGATGATGCTGAATGGAGTGGTGAGGAAGAAAAAGTGTCCGGTGAGGATAATGATAGACTCGCAATGTTTGGAAAGCGTACTATTTTGAAAGGGAAGCTATTTAGAGACCTTGAGGAGTCAGGGATGATTTTCTTGCTAGATACCTTAGATGCGAAAGGGTGTAAGGACATCGTCCTTCACCTTGAGGGCAGGCTGGCTAGGAATGAGCTGGTAGAGTTTATGGCCAACGCAACAGTCAAAGATGGAAGGGTATCTACAAAAGTTAAGGGAGTTGCAATTTCGTTTGATGCAAAGGAATTGGGGGAAATACTAAATATCCCTTCTAAGGGGTATGATGACTACACGAGGCAAAGATGGCCTAGTTTGGATGGTTTGCCATCAGCCCTTCAAATCACAAGGTCCTTCTGTGAAAATGAGCAAGAGCCTGAGCCCGGGGCAATGTTTAAGAGTGAGATGAGGGCTCACCACAAGCTGTTTTTTGAGTTTGTGATCAAATTTCTACTGCCTAGGCAAGAGCGAAGGCACATTTCCAGCTACCTAGATCTCACCCTAATGGAGTGCCTGTACAGGCGTAAACAGATAAGTTGGCCTTCCTTCATCATCCAGCTCTTGGACAGGGTTGTAAATGGAGCCAAGGCACATGTTATACCTTATGGGTTTATCCTAACTGCTATGCTTGGTCACTACAAGGTTCCAGTGAAGAAGGCTGAAATAGCAACTGCTAAGGATTACTTTGGGAAGAACATTCTACTGTCTAGTGACTAAATTGTGAATATTCCTGAGGATGAACCTGGTTCATCCAGGAAACTGCATGTTAATAGAAAGGTCAGGACACTTGTACAGGAAGGTGAGGTCAAGGATACGGAGATCCTTCGTTTGAAAACTCACCTTATAGAGGTTGAAGCTGAGCGGGATGCTCTCAAAGCTGATTTATCTAATGAAAAGGAGAAGAATGAGGGTGTGTTACAACAAATGCTCTCCCTTCTTCAAGCCAAGAACACAACCTCTGCCCCTTCCCAACCTTAGGTGTTCAGTGCCTCCTAAACCCCCTCTATGACCCAGTTTGGGATTGTCTAATTCTGTTCTGCTTTAGTTTTTTTTTGCTCATGGTTGTGGTTGTCTTTATTTCTTTTTGTGTATGGTGCCTGATCAATATCCAATCAATGAATTTTGCTATTTTTTTTATTGACTTTTACTCAGTTTCTTAAATAGCTTACATTTTTTTTTTGGTTTATTGTGATGATTAATTCATGCTTTGCACCTGCAGTTGCCTAAATGGCCATGAGTAATTATTAATATTCTGGTAAGCTTATCATTTTGCAACTTTTCGTTGATGCCAAAAGGGGGAAGATAGTGCTTTTCAAAAGATTATTGTGATATTTATAACCTAAATGCACCTGGTCTCTCCATGATAAATGTTTAATACTATAAAAAGTGTCTATGTTGGATTGAAGTATTTACAAGATTAAGCACAAAGTTTGTCATCATCAAAAATAAGGAATTTGTTGAATCAAGTCATTGCATGGTTTTGAAGAATGACAAATGATAACACGGTTGAACCAGGTCCATCAGGGAAAACATAATCAAACAGACCAGTTGGAACGAGAAGAGTCCATGCGCAGGAGATAAACATAATCTCATAACTAAGAGGTTATCTCCTAAGAGAAAAGATTGCAAATTGATAAGGAGGTGGAATTCGAATTCACGTAGGACAGAATCAAGATCAAGGAAGTTGAGATAAACACAAACTCTTTCACCAAGGAAGAGTTGCATCAGAACTGAACAACAACATCTCAACTACTGATTCTATAAATTGTTGAAGCATTCCTACTGAAGTTTTTGCGCACAAACACTAAAGTGAAACAAGAATTGAAAGAAAAATTAACAAAGCAATTTTGCAAGCAATTCATGTGAAGAATCTTTGTGCGACTCAAAAGCTACTTGAACCAGCTCGAAGAACCAGTTCTATCTGTTGTCTTTTGAGTCTAGTTGCTTGTAGTAGGTGATTACAAAATTGTATCTTTCAGCTTTATCTAGAAGCAATTGTAATAGGTACACAGTATTCAAGTTAGAATTAACTTGAAGTTTGTCGCAATTAGCTAGAGGCTAGCTTGCCACAAAGGGATTAGAGTTAGTCCTTAGGTTTACAAAAGAGTTTATTTTGCAATGATGTTTGGCTCATTGACATAGTGAAGAGTTTGGGAAAATCCTACTGGGAAGTAGGTCGTGGTTTTTTCACCTTTTGAGCCAGATGTTTTTCACGTAAACTTGATGTGTTCATTTATTTTTGCAATTATTTTTCCGCAAACTGTAGAAGTTGGAACACCAAGAAGAACCAGGTTCTTCTGTAGAGACTGCACTCGAAAATTGGACACCACACAAATCACCCCCCCCCCCTCATGTGTGGTATTGACGTATAAAATATCAGGTTCTATACCCCATGCCAAATAATTAGCAATATCAACATACCACGGTGCCTCCTCCATTGTCATTGCCGGTAATTGCTCATCCGGGAAAGTCTGAATGATCTCTCCAACCTCTGTTCTCCTTTCTGCCCCTTTCAAACTCGAGAGGTGGTCTGCCACTTGGTTGTCTGTTCCCTTCCGGTCACGAATATCTAGGTCAAACTCTTGTAGCAACAGAACCCAGCGAATCAGCTGGATCTTTGACTCCTTCTTTGCTATCAAGTACCTAATGGCTGCACGGTCAGTATAAACAATAACTTTCGAGCCAATCAAATATGACCTGAATTTGTCGAAGGCAAACACTACAGCGAGCATTTCCTTTTTAGTGTCCATGTAGTTCAATTGTGCACCACTAAGCGTCCTGCTTGCATAGTAAATTGGGTGCATAATTTTCTCCTTACGTTGCCCCAAAACCGCTCCTATCGCATACTCACTGGCATCGCACATCAGCTCAAATGGTTGCTCCCAGTAAGGAGAAACAATGATGGGTGCGGTCACCAATCTCTTCTTCAGCTCCTCAAATGCCAACCTGCAAACATAAAAAAACTCAAAGCGCTGGTCTTTTTCAAGCAGCTTACATAAAGGGTTAGCAATTTTTGAAAAATCCTTGACGAACCGCCTGTAGAATCCAGCGTGCCTAAGGAAACTCCTCACCGCTTTCACTGAAGTAGGTGGTGGTAGATTCTCAATCACGTCAACTTTCACATGGTCTACTTCAATCCCCTTTTTGGAAACTCTATGTCCCAGCAATATTCCTTCTTGTACCATAAAATGGCACTTCTCCCAGTTCAGCACCAAATTTGTCTCCACACATCGTTTGAGCACCCTTTTGAGGTTATGGAGACAATCTTCGAATGAATCTCCTACAACAGAGAAATCATCCATAAACACCTCCATAATGTCTTAGACCATGTCAGTGAAGATGGCTAACATACACCGCTGGAATGTGGCCGGTGCATTGCAAAGTCCAAAGGGCATTCTCTGAAAGGCAAAGATGTCATACAGACATGTGAAGGACGTTTTCTCTCTATCTTCCGGGGCTATTGAGATCTGATTGTACCCCGAGTATCTGTCCAAGAAACAAAAATGGGATCGCCCAGCTAACCTGTCCAACATCTGGTTAATGAAGGGCAAGGGGAAATGGTCCTTTCGGGTGGCTGTGTTCAGTTTCCTATAATCCATGCAAATCCGCCACGCGGTGACTGTACGGGTTGAGATCAAATCATTCTTCTCATTTTGTACAATAGTCATTCCGCCCTTTTTCGGTACACACTAGACGGGGCTCACTCAATTGCTGTCTGAGATGAGAAAGATGATGCCCGCGTCCAGTCACTTGATCACCTCCTTTTTCACTACCTCTTTCATATTCGGGTTCAACCTTCGTTGATGTTCCTTAGAAGGTTTGTGCCTTTCTTCCAGAAGAATTTTCCGCATGTAGAAAGCCGGGTTGATACCCTTTATGTCTGCCATGGTCCAACCGATGGCAGTTTTGCACTCTTGTAACACTTTCAGTAATTGTTCTACCTGCACAGCTAGCAAACCAGATGATATGATAACATGCAAAGTAAGCATACCTGAGGTGGGTTGGAAGTGGCTTCAGCTCCAGTTGTGGTGGTGTCTCAATTGATGGTTTCGCATGTGGTGTAGCTCTCTCTTCTAAATAGAGGGGCTCAAATCGAGGTTCCCTCTTCCAAAATCCTTAGCCTTCGAGTGCCATGACCCACTCTGCCAACCCTTCGCCATCCATTTCCTCTAAGTTTGTCAAGCAGGCTTCCAATGGATCTTTGGCATTAAGGGTCTCATCTTCGTCATGCAGGATCACATACACCGCCTCTACTAGTGAGTAGTTTGCATATTCACTGGGTCTCCTCATGGATTGTTGGACGTTGAATATCACTTCTTCATCGTTCAACCTCATTTTAAATTCCCCAGTCTCGCAATCAATTAGTGTTCTCTTAGTGGCTAAAAATGGCCTTTCCAAAATGATGGGAATATCCTCATCTACTTGGCAGTCCAGAATAACAAAATCAGCAAGGAATACAAACTTCCCCACTTGCACCAGCACATCATCAAGGATCCCTGTCGGTCTTTTAACCGTGCGGCCAGCCAGTTGCAACGGCATCAAAGTTGGCCTAGCTTTGCTAATGCCCAACTTTGTGTAGATTTCCAAAGGCATCAAATTTATGCTGGCTCCTAAGTCACACAATGATTTTTCAAAAGCATAACTCCCAATGGTACACGGAATAGTGAAGCTACCTGGATTAGACATCTTTTGAGCCATGGGTCTAGTCACTACCGCACTGCATGTTTGTGTCAGAGTTACTGTGGGCAGGTCCTGAAAGTCAAATTTCTGTGACATTAGGTCCTTCATCATCTTTGCATAGCCTGGCATTTCACTCAAAGCATCCATTAGAGGAATATTCAATTGAATATGACGAAGCATCTCCATGAATTTCCTGTATTGATCTTCTTTCTTTTATTTTTCCAATCTCTAAGGGAATGGTGCAGGCATCACTTTTTGTACACTGCTGGCTGGATGTTCTTTGTTGGAATTTGTGGCTCAAGAGGAGCCACTTGTTCACTTTTCTTTGGCCTTACCCTTTTCAACATGGTCCTGTTCAACCACCACTTCAATGAGTTCTGCTGATTCATCTATCTCGACTGGAACTGGAGTGGCTGATGTAGTCTTTCTTCTAGGTTGAGCAACCTCTTTCTCCCTGTCTAAATTCCTCCCATTCCTAAGACTGACTGCCATCAGCTGATTCGGGTTTTGATCCTTTGGATTAATGTTTGTGTCAACCGGCAATTCCCCCTGGGGGCGTTTATTTAAGTCCATGGACAGCTATCCCGGTTGAGTTTCAATCCCCTTAATTGCGGAATCATGTGCTGCTAACTTTTCCTGCATCTTACCATTCGTGCCAATGAGTTGCTACATCATACCCCTGATCTCCACCATGTTGTTGTCTTGATGCTGATGGGGTGGTTGATATGTCAACTGTTGCTGGTGTTGCACATGATAACCCTGTTGTCTCTGATATGGAACCGCTTGGCCTTGTGGTCGTACACCTCCAGGTTGTGGCATGTTAGGTCTGTACTGCTGGTTGGGTGCTGGCCCTCATTGTTGTTCTCCTTGCCTCTGACCCCCAAAATTGTTAACATAATTCATATCCTCTCTGGGCCCCTGGTTATCACCTTATCAACTCCATGAACACACGTAAGACTGATTGATGCAAAGGGTACACAGTCCTCCATTTGTTGTATCAACGATATGCAATTGCTTTGTACCCATCTCGTCAATCTTCTTCGTCAGTATACTCATCTGAGTCATGAGTGTGGCTATATTCTCTGCATTTGAATTATTTGGTTCAAGAGGAACTGAATGCACTATTGGTGTCAAAGTCGTACCTCTCATCATCCACCCTGAATTCTTGACCATCTTATCAAGAAGGATTTTGCACTCAGTGAATGTATTGCTCAGAAAAGAACCCCCAGCTGAAGCGTCGATATTTGCTTTCAAATTATCTGCTAGCCCCATGTAGAATCTCTGGCCAATCATCTGGTCTGGAATACCATGATGGGGACACTTCACTAGCATCCCCTTGAATCTTTTCCAAGTTTTCTGCAAGGTCTCAGTGGGCTTCTGCTTGTACTGCAATATCTCATCAATCTGTCTTGCAGTCTTGTTGGGAGGGTAGAACTTGTTCAACAACTTCTTGACTAATTCCTCCCAAGTGGCAATGGAATTGATTGGGATTGAATTCATCCAAGTCTGAGCTTCCCTAGTCACAGAGAACGGGAACAGTAGCATCGTGATGGCTTCCGGGGTCACATTTGGCTGCCTTTGGGTCACACAAATCGAGAGAAAAATTTTCAGGTGTTGTTGAGGGTCTTCAATGTGCGACCTGGAGAACAATCCCTTCTTCTGCAGTAGATGCAACATGTTGTTGGTGATCTGGAATGTCTCTGTTTGTATTTGAGGCACAGCAATGGCGGTGGCCAGGTTGTCAGCTGTTGGTTGTGCCCAATCATAGAGTGTCGCTTCTGGCACAAGACAAATGTTTGTCCTTCTTGTTATCATAGTTTACTGCCCGAAATGTTTTCTCGGGGTCTGAGAGTACTTCAAAAAGTTCACCAGTCCTTGAAGAGTATCTAGGCATACACCTGAATCACACAAGAATTCAAACGTGAGAATTTCAATGAAGAATTATTTAGCACCGTAGAAAATTGAGCTAAACTAATAATTCTAGCAATACTTCTAAGTTGTAACAAATAACACCATTAGTTTCCCGGCAACGACGCCAAAATTTGATCACGTCCCACTATGTCTTATAAAAGACAAAGCGGTCGTTGAAAATATAATCTGATTTATAGTCCGGAGTAGAATCCTCAGGGAACTTACCTATCTATTACAACTTGTGGTGATGCTAATATAAGCTCAGACGATTTTCGGGTGCAAAATTTTTATCAATAAATATTGGGATTTGTTTAACTAAAGTAAAACAATATTAAAACTAACAATATTCCAAATTAAAGATAATTCAATGGTAAAAAGATCTAGGGTATTGATTTCCCCAATTGCCGGATTAAGTCTTAACTCTTTTGCTATAATCTCGCTGTAATACTCTATGAGGATTATGAGCTATGGGATACCGCAATTATCTATCGATCAACTACGATAATTTACTAGTGCATTCTCTCGAACTACTCTAGCTGATAATTTATACTGCTCAAAATTATATCCCACCAAAGTTTCGTTATCTCTAACCCCACTTTTAAATTCAAGTAATGAATCTCTTCAACTACCCAAAAGTGGTATTTTTCAACAACAATCTAATATGGTATTCTTTCTCAAGCAACACAAGGCAATTAGACACGATTAATCAAGGGCCCATTCAATTTATCTCCATACAAAATGTCGTTGAACAATCATAGAATAAACCTGGCTCGATTATAACAAAATTGAGTCAAAACTTCATCTAACAATTGGTTCCATCAACCCTAGAAGAATTGTTTAGCTACTCATGCTAAAATACAAAGAAAGCATAGAATAATTCATCATTCCCAAAACAATGACAAAAGATGGAGAATAGAAAAATGTTAATTGTAGCCTCGTCTTCTCACACTTGTTCTCCGTCCCCAAGTTGGTCTAAAACAAGCTTACCTAAATATCCTTTCTTTTGGGCGAGCTAGACCTTTTATAGGTTAAGTAGAATTGCCCCAAAGCTTCCAAATTTACCCCTGAAATTATCGCGTGCTGGACGGGACTAGTGCGACCGCGCTCGTGAGCGCGCTAATAGCATATCACACTGTCCCATTTATTCTAGGCTAGCGTGGACACGCTCGTAACCGTGCTAATGGCCGCACTAAATGCACTTGATTCTGCTTGCTGCTCCTGGAATAGCGCGGCCGCGCTAATCAACGTTCACACTGCCCAACATTGTTTGCTCTAGCGTGGCCGCGCTTGGCCCACGCTAGAGGGGCTCAGCTATTTTCCTCTTTTTCACATCCGTCTTTCATATGCATTCAACTCCGAGGGGCCTTTCTTGCTTTAATTTAGCTCCAAACACTGTCCTAGGTTCTCATAAGTACGACTTGCTCCTGCAAAACATAAAATTCACAATTAGAGCCTTTTATCGTCATTTAACCTTCCTAGAACAGTGAAGCATAGTAAAGTTGGGGTATAAATAGTCGCTAAACTACACGAATCTAGCCTATTATCAAGGCGTAAGTAATTCGTGTGTGTTACAAATGAACAGGGTTCCTCTTTATATAGTAGAGGAATCCTAAATAAGGTATAACTCTAATTTCTGAAGTAAAATACATGATTTATATCAATAACCGTTAATGGTTATGCTAATTTCGAGATTCTCGCCGAGATTGGTGGTCAATTGCGGATATCTCGTGATTCCGTTACTTCGGTGTCGATTTGGCATGATATCGATCCATCTGTCTTCATGTTCTTCAAGCCCGAACTTTCTTCGATATTGGCTCACTCTCGAGACATACCTTCGAGCCCATAAAATCGGGTGTGGTCAATTTTAACCGTATACAAGCATGGTATGGAAGATCTTGAAATAGGAAAAATATCGAACTCCAAGAATAAACAAAGAAATCTACTTTGGATTCATACTTAGCCTTGGAGGTTACAAATATTTAAGATATTGAATAACGAGTACCAACAGGATTGGAAAGCTTAGAAGCTAAACCAATTAAAGAAAATAAGATTCGTCGAAAGTCGACAAGTTTGAAATATTACAACATGTACTTTAGGGTGAGACTATGGTTCATTACATGATAAGGAGTTTATGCTATGAGTTATGTTTGTCATATGATATTCTTGTGCTACGTTTTGAAGTAAAACAAGTTGTGGAACAAAAGTTGGCAAAGGTCTTCACAAGTTACATTCATAATGTGCTGAAATTTAGGTCAAATGTAACTGCTATTTTCTCCCACTATACTTGTAATTAGGGGATGATCTACCTACCAAATTGAATATCTATGAGTCTAGATTCCAACTCATTAAACCGTTCGTCTATACGAAGTCGGAGTAGA